>APFE030786976.1:75228-104818 GCA_000404065.3 Pinus taeda
TTTATATTATTATTGTTAGGTCGGCTAGGTTATATTGTGACTCCTTAGACTCCTATATATAGAAAGGAGGTTTTGTCATTTGTAACATCCAAGAATTGTTCATTTATGTAATGTAAAGGAGGTTGCCCCCTCCAAGAGGCTGAATTCTAAGGCGTTGATCTATCTTTTCTATCTTTTCTTGAGTTGGTTTCATAACATTGGTACTTTGAAAATTGCTTCTAATCCATTGTCAAATGTATATTACAATTGTTTGCTTTGGTGAAATTGAAAGTTAATGGTTGTTTTGATTTATTGTTTTGAAAAGAAAAGTGAAAGGATTTTCTTCATTTAAGTATTTTTGAAACGATTTGTATTCGAAACCAAAAGTGAATGAAATTTTCATTTTAGCTGTTTCGGATTACATTTTTCCCTTTACTTGTGCATTAGTTTGCATTTTTGAATCAAAGTGAAAGGAAAAGAATAAAAATATTATTGCATCTTAGTGAAAGAAAAGTGATTTTTGTTTCTCATAGAATTGCATTTTTCCATTGCATTTGTTAGTGAAAATGAAAGATTAGATTTCATTTTTACATTTTGTATTGGAAAGTTAAAGAGTTATGTTTTGAAACAACTTTTCTTGATTGATGCATTATTTGGTTGTCTCTCTTCCCTCATTAGTTTAGCCTTCATCGAATGAAAATATTTTATTTTTCGCATTTAGTTACATCATAGGAATTCAGGTGACATTGTTGAGCCATAAAATTGAAACCTAATTCAAGATAAACTTAAAATTTACCTCAATTAACTCAAGGAGCATTTGTAGCCTAACACAAATATCTAGAGGCCTAGGTTAGAGACATGTTTCGATATCATTAAACATATAAATTATCATTAACTTCCTGCATTGTATCCCGCGGGTGAAATCCCATCCTAGTACATAAGTATATAAAAGGTTCTCCAGTATTTTTGGGTATATAGGAGGCACTTCAGTATGACAAGTATATAGGGACACTCTCATCGAACAGTTATGCATTATAAAAATGCTAACACGAACTTGTGCTCCCCATACCAACAAGTATATATTGGGAGACTCCAATAGGTTGCTATCCTTTAGCCATAGGTAACTGACTTAGCCACCTTGTAAATGTGACACACTGAATACAAAATTCGAGAAGATCAGTCGTCGTATTTCAAGTCCTTAGTTTTGGCTAAGGTGTATATAATGGTTCATGGATACTTTGTAAACCCTCTTTCCTAATATTACCATTTTTGTTTATTTATTGTTTCGTGTCATAAAATTAACTGCCAATGATAATATGTCTAACCCATGTAGTTTCTTCTTGGCCTCACATTGAGTAATTCCTTGTAAATTTTAATTTTAATCGGCCCTCAACAAATCATCTCTTCTCCTTCTACTCTTGAGAAAAAGTCATCATGGATGAACCATTGCGTTCACCTCACAGTTCTCCTTCATCATCTGACACTGAAGGGTCTTCACAAGGAGTTAATCCTGAACTTTCAAAGTCACTTGAAGCTAGAGATTTTGAACTTGGAATTTTCCCAAGTAACCAACCTCTTGCTTCTCGTCCTCCACCTCAAGGCTCATTGTCGTCCGAGGAGTTTGATCTAGAAACCCCTGAGAGTCCATAGAGGTTTGTTTTATACCCTCCGAATCTACTATTTGATTCGTTTGTGATATTTCCTCAAATCCTTATAGTCGATAGGATAAATGTGGTGTTCCTTTGGAGTTATATCCTAATCCATCTCAAATTCCTCCTTGCCAGATGTTTCCAGCTATGGCTTCAAAAGGTGAGATTCCAACCTCTCCTTGAGGTCCTATAGAAGTCTCCACTACTCACACTCCTATTGTTGATAATGATTCTAAAGACAAATTTCTCCTAGAAGGCTTTCCTTATGTAGGAAGAGTTCCATCTCAACCACCTCCTAAAAACAGTGGCCATATGCTTCCACATGGTTATACAACCTTGGCTCAACTAGTTTCATAAAATCCCAGTGATTCTTCATTATACAAAAACCCAATTTAGTCATCAAATGCTATGCCCACTTCTGATTTGTTTATTCCTAACGTGACCTCTTACAGCCCTATAAAAACTATCGTTACTTTAGTTTTGATTCAACTGACGATTCCATCACAACTGTTACCTTCATGTCAACCTTCCATTCTAGTGCAACTGACAGTTTTGGTTTATACATCTGTACGTTCCTCGATCCCCCCATAAAGTGGAGAAAATGTATCATTGCCTCATTCCCACCATGGGGTAGGGGTGGGGGTGGGAGAATCCAAATATCCCTCTTGTTTTAGGTGGAACCCATGTGAGCAGATCACAACCTCACCTGGTTGGAGTAAGTCAACCTGTTAGTGGTATTCCTAATCCTGCTAAAGCATCTATTCCAGTCGAAGCTAGTAATGTCAAGTATCAACAGCCTTATACAACCCAGATACCTCTCCAAGAGTCTTATGTTCCATATGGTTCACAAGAACTGAAAAATCCACCTTATATTTAGCGAGTAGGTCCTCATGTGCAACCTGGTCAAAATCTTATTCCCGATGCATATGGTGAAATCCCAATTGGAACTTATCGGTATCAATAAGTAATTCCTTATGGAACTATTCAACAACCTTTATAGCAATAAGGTCGACCTTTTCAGCAGTAAGGGAAACCTTTGCAACAACAGGGGCAACCTTTGCAGTAGCAAGGGCAACCTTTGCAACAACAAACATAGTTTCTCCAACAACGAAACCAACCCTTGTATCTGCAAGGTCAACCATTGTAGTAGCAAGGTCATCCCTTGCATCAAAAAACTCAACCTTTATATCAACAAGGTCAAACCTTGCAGGTACAAGGCCAACCCCTGCAGCAATAAGGCCATCAACACTATTACCAAGGTCAGCAATTGCAACAACTATATAATCCATATGCTGCACACAATGTTTATCCACCTTATTGTTATGAACAACCTATGGTAGGTCAATATCAACCCTACCCTGGGAAGAATCTACCTTATGGTCAAGGTATCCCTCAGTGGGGGAAAATCAAGCCCCTTATGGTAAAAATCCTCCACTTTAGGGGAAGAAACCTTACCAGCAGGGTTGGAACTCACAGTCTAGGCTTTATCAAAGGCCTTATATGACTTTTAGCATGCAATTGTCATTTCTAGCTATGTTGGAATTGCCCAACTTCTCGAGGCTTGATTATGATCCTATACTTAATTCACCTTATTGGCCTCTAGTTCCCACTAAGATTGCAAGTGATTTCCCCAAATTCAAAGGAAAATCTAAAGAAGACCCTTAGACCCATGTGATGACATATCACTTATGGTGTTCTTTCAATTCCTATGTTGATGATTATGTTCATCTCCACCTCTTTCAACAAACATTGACAGGTGCTACCACAAAGTGGTACATTGAGTTCCTCGAGGTACTTATGCAAAATTAAACTCTTTGGCCATGGCCTTCCTCACCCACTTCCAGTTATTGGTTCATTCTGAAACTGGTACCCACTTGCTCACATGTCTTAAACAGGATACCTCGACCCATATCTCTGATCACATCCATGAATGGAGACGTTTGCGTTGTGTCATCAAGTTTGAAATCCTTGATGATTTGTTAACTGAATGGTTCACCAAGTCATTTGTAAAGAAAATCGATGTAGATATAGCAATGGGTGGTTGTGTTACTGAGGATCAAGCCATTACCCATGCCTAGTATTTGGATTTGGTTTATTCTCAATATGGCACTATATATGAAATTTTTCTTGATGCTCCATGACCATATTCGGATCCAGTATCATCAAAGTCTCCAGATGTGCGACCTATTGATGGTATCATTAGATCAATATCTGAAAATTCCACTAAATCTTCTTCGAAGTGAAAATTTGTTTCGAATACTGGTTCTAATCCTCCTTGGAAAACCCCATCGAATCCTAGTAAAACCTTTGAGGTTAATTCCATCCATTTTATTGCGGCACACAAATTCTTGAAAGGTAAGAAAAAGGGTAAAGGTAAAGAAAAATCTGATACCCGAAAATAGGATCCTCCTAATCCATCTGCTAATGATGCGTCCAAACGTAAGCCGAGATATCCTTGCCTAATTTGTGAGGAATATAATTACACCAAGGATTTTCCTCGTCGTGTGGAAGTTAGTCGTTTATTGAAAGGGACCCTGACTATACTAAAAGAGCCATTTCCATCTTAGTAGACTCAGTTGGTAGACCAACCACAATCCTCTGCCTCTTCTGGTTCTCAGGTTTACATGATGGATACACAACCTATCTCTATTTCCACCCAGTCGAAAGATTATCAAACTCCTCAAAATAAGACGGTGGAATGGGAATCCATTGATACACTTTATAACTCTGCTCCACCTAGTTCTGGTCCTCTTTTTATTGAAAGACCTAATAATTAATCTGTCATACGACTGCCTCCCAAAGGCGTGCTTTGGAAGTCATCCTATAATATAGACACTATACCTACTCAAAATTATAGTATTGTCAAAGATTTAGCTCAAGTTCCCTCAGCGTTGGAAGTTCGCTAAACTTATCTAACGTAGTAGAAATCATTATTGTTTGCTATAGAAGACATCAATCCTACCAATTCAAACTTGATTACTTTGGATTTAGAAAACCATATTCCTTGTCTTCCTCATAAAATTGCATTTGTGATTCAAGTCATTATAAAAGGAAAGATGATTCACCGGACTGTCATTGATGAAGGTGATTCCACCTAGATCATGTCTGTTTCATGTTGGAAAGCCATTGGCTCTCCACCTCTCAACCAACCCTGAATACCTTAGAATCCTTTGATGGTAGAGGTTCCCTTCCTTATGGTATTCTCACAAATTTTCCCATCACCTTTGAAGGGAAGAATGTTGAGTTAGAAGTAGAAGTTGTAGATGTGAATGTGAATTAGAACCTTCTACTTGGGCGAAGTTGGACCCATGCCATGTTTTGTGTGGTGTCCTCTTTATTCTGGGTGCTCCATTTTCCTTATGAAGGGAAAATTGTCACCATCGATCAATTGTCCTTTTTCTCTTCTGGTGCTTCAAATGGAAACATCCCATATGTGGGAAATACTGATATTTTGTATGAGAGCATGGGGGTAGGTATTTTCAAAGATTCTACTTTAGTGGGAACTTTTTCTCTCCCACCTCTGCATGTCACCTTGATCAACATGATCTCTATCTCCAATGATCTGTGGATAATCCCTACTCTCAATCAAGTCGATTCCTTTGGTGATGTTATGACACTAAATCCTTTTGAGAAAACCTATCAAGAAGTTGTCTTGGCTTCGGTGGCTACTTTAGAAAGTCATTCTATTCTTGGTATGCACTTGGATACATATTTGCAATCTCCTTGGCTTGGTTCTTGGGATTCTCCAGATCCCTTGAATAAGATATTCCCCACCAACGAGAGTATTCTTGAGGTTATGTCTCTTAACAAAACTCCTTGGAATGATGCCCATCATTGTTCCTCATTTCTTCCAAGTATTAGTGATATTCCTTCATGTCTTGAAGCTTTTGTTTCTCATAACCTGATGCATCCACTTTGAGCAACTGTTTTGGTGCACAAAGTTTTTTTTCCGAAGGTAATATGGGAAATATTACTGCAACCTTGTTGATTGACATTTCAATCCAACCTGAAATTGTCACAATATTTCAAATAGAGACATCTTTTTCTCATCACGGGGTTAAGATTTTCTCGCGTCACCAAGTTTTTACCATTTTCCCATTCACTTTTAACCCTTACTCGCTTGTGGGGCATGGGGGCGTAGCCATTTTATGCGTGTTATTCCATTATTTGTCCTAGTTGATTCTTACACGTCATGCCAATGGTGAAACTTTGGTTTCATTCTCTGTTGATCAATTACTCGAGTCTAAAAATGGGCTCCATATGAACTTTTTACACATGATCATCCATGTAGATACTTTTTTACATTAGTGTGTGAATTCATTGGTGTGCATTTTTTATTCTTTTGGTGTGATTATTTGCTTTGCAACCATGTTTCCTCCGCTTACGCTGTGTTCCACTTGGTTCAAAAATGTTGTCAAACCATTATGTTGGTTTTGTTGATGGTGCTTGTCATAGCACACAAAACTTATCCTCTACAGCTTGGGTGCTCTTTGCCCTTGATGGCGAGTTGATAAATTTACAAGTTATTTGCTTGGGACAAACAACTAATAATATTGCCAAGTATCGTGCAGTTATTAAATTGTTATCAGAAGCAGTTGCTCTCAAAATTATAAATTTAGCTATTAAGATAGATTCAAAACTAGTTGTGCTACAATTAAATAGTCATTACTTAGTAAGAAATCCAAAATTTTGCGTATGTATCTACATTTTCGATTGCTGGAAAGAAATTTTGATTATATCACATATCAACACATTCGATGAAATTTGAATACATAAGTAGGCAATAGAAACATGCATCTATTATATATAATATATATATTATATATATATATATATATATCTATATCTATATCTATATCTATATCTATATCTATATCTATATATATATATTATAGTCTGCCAAAGTTTGTTCATCAAAATCTCGAAAAATAAGTGTTTTGGGACACATGGCTCTCAAAGCCTACAATAGCACATATAAACACGACTAGGAAAGAGGCTATCTTCCCACATGATGCATACGATAGCATGAGACCACCCTGATCACTTGGCTTAACAACTGATGTAGTCTCGCAAACACTCCTACTATATGCCTCTAGTATCAGAGTTGCACATCATCTATAGTCGTATATTCTGGAATCCCCTGAGTAATCACTTCCAGATTTTGTTCCATTTCTACCATAGGATCTGCTTCTTCCTCATATGGAGCATCTTTTATTTGATGTGCTACTGATCGTGCTATTGGCGACATGCCTAGAGGCCTTTCTGGTCCTACATCTACACGATTATCACAAGTCAACTCTTAGATACATTTAAAACAAAAAAAATCATAAAACTTGAAAAAATTCCAAAAAACAAGTTTCCCTAAATCGTTCCACTATGCACCTAGTGGTAGAGGAAAATCTAGATCTCCTCTGAAGTCTGTGCCTACATAGGCATAGTCATCCACAATGATTAGTTGTTGGTGCAACCAACCAAAGAACAATGGAGGGAAATGCATCCTTTGATCTCCCCCTCCTTGAGGCATGATCTCACTCCATCTGAGGAACCTTGTATCTTGTGGAGGTGGGTCATCCACCTCTACCGACTGGTATCGAAATAGGGGCACATGCTCCAAAATGAAAGTGACCAAAATTTATCTAAAGCCGAACTACTTCAAGTTTCCCAACTTACCTTTGGTCAATTGTTTCTTCATGTTGGCTAGCAACCCCTCACACCAGTTGAACACTGTTGGAGCAAAGAAATCCACTGTGTATTGGAATTGTGATTTTGATGCCTCATGCAATGCATGTGCCCCAACTATATAGACCATGGTGTGTAGAATTGTCCTCAAGCGATGATTTTCGATGGTTTCTATCTTCACATTCCCACTCACAGTTGTCTCTTCACCCGAGCAATGCTTTCTGATCAAGGTGTTGGTGCTATCACCTCCAATATGAGCTCCAAAGAGTTGGAATCTCTCCCCTCTTGTGGACAATCCAATGATGAAATAGATATCAACTACTTCTATCTCTAGTTCTTGATCTCCAATGATGAAGATCTTTCGATCAAAATCCCATAGTCTGATTAGATACTGTAACAACTCATTTTGAACTCTAACTCCTTGGGTTCAGAAAAACTTCAGTAAATCATAGTCCCTTAAAGAATTGACACATTCAACACTTTGGGAAGCTTGGTGATATTCTGCCTCATGGCCTCTTTCCTTCCTTTCGATGACCATGTTTGTCAAAATATCTTGCAAACAACCCATAAACATCATTCAGATGCCTCTACACAGATCAAAATCTTGAAAAAATTGATCAAGAGAGAAGGCTTCTGTTTCTATTTTCCACTCCACATCCAGTGAAACCGTCTGAATTACTTTTGCACTGGTAGTGTGAGAGACTTTTGGGCTTAGGGGCAATCAACATGGATCCAATGACCAGACTCGCATTGGTCACCCCCAATTTTAAAAATGAAAAGCGTCCCCTTAACCAGATAAAATTCAAACATCAATGTATTACTAAATTCTTTCTGCTGCAATAAGTCACTACTTTTCTCATTCAAGAGACATTCTCCATCATTCTTTACTTTAGAGTAATTATCCTCTGAAAGATACTCTTCCATAATTTTGACAGCTTCAAAATATTTCTCTTGTTCTACAAAACTTGTAATCACATCAAAATTATTAGATTCAAGTATATAAGGCTTTATATCCTCTTGCTGATCTGCATTTGTCCAACAGTTCAGAAAATCATCAATAATTCCTTCTTCAGCAAAGTAAAGTTCTTGCTATCTTGAATTCACACAATGGTTCATAAGATCTTTCACAGATCTCCAGTATTCATCTTCACCCAGAACTTCACCCTGTTCTACTTCACAAATGGAAACTTTCATTTCCAACTGAACTTCTCTGAGTTTTTCCACCAGCCGCTTCACTTGCCTCTGTTGTAGCCTTCTTTATAACTTAGACCACTTCACTGCCTTTTTCCTCAAGACCCAACCTTGTCTTTGGTTTTCCTCTAGTAGCATCCTTAATACATTGAGTTGTTCTTTTAACTCTGTAATCTCCTTATCAAGCTCCTCTTGACTCATTGTCTTTCCATTTGCCTTGGCATCCTCCTTCTTCACTTTTCTTCTGTTGTGGTCTTCCTTAGAACCTTTGTTATCTCTATTATGAATATCAATAGTCATCTCCTTCTCTATCTTCATGAGTTCCTCACTCACTTACTATGAGTTGTATTAAATCCTCTACAATGGCAAGTCCTCCCTACTACCACTTGCCTCACCAAGCTTTCCTCTGTACCTCGTCTTTTGGCAAGCACTTGGTTCTCTATTCTCTCGAACCTCTTTGAGCACTTCTCTCTGCTCCTTCTAGGCTTCAACTCATCTTCACATTTTAAGAACACAATTGTCCTCTTTATCCAACCTCTGTTAGAATTCTTCAAGGTTCTGCCACATTCTACTTTCATGCAGAATCTCTTACCAGCTTCCTTCATCCCTTAGCAATTCTACCCACATCCTCTGTGGAATTTTCTTTATGATATTTATGTGAGATGCAATAATACCTCTCCGGTAACAAGTCCTCCTTGCTACATGATACGTCACTAAGCTTCTATCCTCTAAGCTTAGCCTTTCGGTATCTTTCTGGTCGTTTCCTCTAGAACCAATTGAGCACTCCTTTCTCTAGGTTGCTGCAATCTTCTCACCTTCTTCTACTGCTACCTTTAAGATATTTGCATGATCTTATTCTTCCATTCACCCTTTGAATGGATTGTTCTCTTTTTCTTTGCATCTGCAAATTCTCCCAATATTCTGCTACACTTTATCTCTGTGTGTCTACTGATTGTTAGATTTAAAATCTATTCTCCTCTTGCCTGTATACATACCTTCAAAACATAACTCTATTCTAAGTTTTTCAAAGAATTCTTCCACACATTATTTTTTTATTCAGCTCCAATACCAAATTATGTAGCCTAAGCTGCACATACCCACAATATGCAAATAAAATTTCATGTCACACCATGTCCAAGGAATTTTAATATTCCTGCCTAGTAAAACCTTCACAAGTCACTATTTATTGCTCCTTTAATAAATTCTATACGGAAACATTTCATGTAACTATCCCAAGTCTAAACATTAATAAATATTTGAGCAGAACCTTATACAACCCTTCATAATCTTTGGTTAATTCTTATTACCCACGCATATCAATAATGTTATAGACATATTTATGCACTTCAACCCCAATCTTATATATTGATAAACCAAGGGCTCTTTAACCCCTATAAGTGTTTTTTCATGCCCTAAAGAATCATGGTCAATTGATTACATCATTCCCAAAAGTTCCACCAGAAAAACCACTCAGAACTGGCCCGGTGCGATGCATAATGAAGAGGCCTTCTGTGGGGTGCGATGAGTGAGAATGAACAAATGTCTGAGATAGTTTTCTAGGTGGACACTCATGGAATCTTCTAAAAACTTCTCCTACGACACTTGCCTCGCTCAATTTTCCCAGGGATGAGTAAGATATCCAAGAAATCTCCAAGTGGAACCAAGAACTACAAGTGGAATGACACTAATCCAAAACCCAGAGATGACTCACACCCTTGCGAACATCTATAAATGGATCCCTCATCTAAGAGATCTAGAGGCTGGAATTTCGTAATTTGTAAGGAAGTGCTGATAGTTTGTCTTCGAGAGGGTACATTGTATTGTTGGGTGATCTTGCTTTTCATGAGGTGAAGAGGGCTTTGATGTTGGGAGGATGATGTTGGATCAAACAGTTGGGTTGTAATCCTCTCTTCTATTATTAATAAAGTTCTTTGAGTTTTCCTCCATACAATCATGTATTTGTGAATGTTGTTATTTGTAAACACCATTGTATGCTCATTGTATTTCTGATTCTACAGTGCTTATGATATCATAGATCGAGATGCTTTGATGGTGTTGTGTTACTTTTTTTCTATAGGTATTCTCTAAGCGGGACAAGTAGGAAAAGAGTTGCAATCTCTGTCAAGGAGGAGAGAAATCAAGCAAGGAGTCAAGTGGAAGATCTAGGTTGGTCCCTTTACTTTTCTCTTATCTACCATACATAGTGGAAATCAAAAATTGCTTTGATTGTTTGTTTCTAGGATAGCTGCCAATCCTAGTGGGACTAGCAAATCAAAAAGACACTAGTTTTCCTGGGAACAAAATGGTGACTCCACTGGGGAGCGAATAGTTTGTTTGTTTGTTGTTGTTGTTTGCTTTATAAACTATAGATAGAGCCTGAAGTTAGCTAGATAGCCTTCGAACTTCTTTTGCTATGCAATTGCAAAGTAGATGAATGCTGCTTCAATCAATCTCCGGTTTAGTTTATGAACTAAACATCTGACTTACAAGAATCCTAGATGCCCTTGTGGTAGCTCATTAACCTCCCAAGATCATACCCCTATACTTTGCTCTTTACTGTCCATAATAGCTCAGCTTAATCCACTGAAATCAGCTGTAAATTTGAGCCAAAACCCATCTCATTTGTGCTCCCTAGCCCATCGCATTGTCTGTAACTGGAAGTCAGTATGCATCGCACTTCTCATTGTTATCAGGAAAACTAGTGTCGATTCAGAGCTGCTAGTCCCACTAAGATGGGTAGCTATCTTAGAAACAAACAAACTAAAGTTACTTGTGTTTTCCTTTATGAAAGATAGATGAGAGAGAAGCAGAGAGTACCAACCTCAGTGTTTCACTTGGCTCCTTGCTTGTTTCCTCCCTCCTTTGATAGAGCTTTGCCACTCCTTCCTCACTTGTCATGCTTCAAAGAAACACCTGTAGAGTCAAAGTAACATAATACCATCAAAGCAGAGAGATCTATAACCATAAACAATATAGGATCAGATATATATTAACGATACAAATGCAAATATCAATACAAGATTAAGAAATATACAAGAATATGGAAGAAAACTCAAATAGCCTTATTGATAGAAGTAGTAGAAGAGAGGATTACAACTCATTGGTTTGACCTAGGACCATCCTCCCAAAATGAAAGCCCTTTTCACCTCATGAAAGGCTAGATCATTGAACACTATGATGTTTCATAGAGAAACCAATAGAACTTCCTTACAAAATACAAAATTCTAGCCTCCGGATCTTTAGGATGAGGGATCCATATATAGATATTTGCAGGTGGGTGAGTCAGCTTCTGGGATTTTGATTAGTGTCATTTCTCTATTAGTTCTTGGTTCCACTTGGAGATTTCATGATCTCTTACTCATCCCTGGGCGAATTCAGAGAGGCAAGTGTCAAATGAGCAGTTTCTAGAAGATTCTCTGGGTTTCCACCTAGCAAACTGCCTCTGCCATTTGTTTTCTCTCACTCATCACACCCTACAAAAGGGATTTTCTGTATGCATCACATCCTCTATGTGTAACAAGTGAGATGCATTGCACCCTCAGCATGGAGCAGTTTGTATGGTTCAATTTTGACCAATTCTGAGCAGTCTTTTCAAGGAGAACTTCTGGGAAATGATGTAATCAACTGACCTTGTTCCTTTAGGGTATGAAGCAACACTTTTAGGGGCTTATAAGCCCTTGGTTTATGGAAATATGTGATTGGGGTTGCAGTGCCCAAATATTTCTATAACACGTGTGTAGCAGGTGAGATGCATCCCTATTTCTATGAAGCATAGGTGCGATCACTGAGTAATCCTATTTCTCTCCTTGAAATTTGGGGTTTTTGTCCTTGTTTTCAGCTTGATTTGATTGTTTTGCTGCTTATGAATAGTATGTCATTATTGAAGCCTCCTTGATTTACATAGTTCAGCCTCCATTGATAAGGATTAGTAAATGTTTTTTATGTATTTGTCCATCATTTACAATCTATTGTCGAAAAGTTGCTTAAATCGAACTATCATTTTTGTCAAAAAAGAGAAGTGTCGTAAAGTATTCCTTCTCTAGATAGTCGATTGAACCCTTTTGTTTTGTATTTGACTTGATTTGTTGTTATTTTAAGTGTCAAAAGCATTTTCTATTTGAAAATGAAAAGTTTCGTTTAGTCTTCCTTTCCATTTTGAAAATAAATTGTCGAAATGTCGCTTTGAAGAAAATAGCTCAGATCTATACTTAGTTTTCCTTTTTGGCATTCCTCGCATTAAGGGAACAAAAAAAAAAACACATGAACTTTCATTTGCATTTGCATTTAGAATGTGTGTGAAAGATGATTTAGGAAAAGTACATTTAGTGTGTGCTCTTTGCTCTTTGGTTAAAAGAATCGTAATCTTCTTTCCTTAGTAACTAGGATTTTCATTACTAAAAATAAACAATGATTGTTTATCATTGTATATTGAATTTAGGAATTTTACATTTACATCACGTTGTGAACCATTGAAAGGAAAAATTCTTAGCAAAATCAACTCTAAAATAAATTTCAATGAACTTAACAATGCTTTGGAACCTAACGCAATGCATTTAGAGGTCTAGGCTAGAGATGTGTTCCAGCGATGTAAAATCTAGTAACTATTGTTTTCATCGAAGGTTGGGTGATTCCTCCTCTTTGATATGACACAGAATTGTGCTCCCTATTCCTGCTAGCACAGAATTGTGCTCCCTATACTGTCGAGTATATATTGGGAGACCACAACAGGCTTATATCCTTTATCCATAGGAAGCCATGTCTGCCGCCCTATCGATCGCAATGCACTAAACACAGCATTCGGGAAGATTGACTGCCATACATAAGTTCTTGGTAATTTCTTTTTAATTTACCACCAAGGTTTATATTGCAATTTTGTGATTGGTTTGGTAATCCCTCTATCTAGATCTCCAGAGTAATCACTTTTGTTCCTTTTCAACTCCTTAAAAGAAACGGTTCATATGAGCACTTGTCACTTCAGGCTCATTAAAAATCAAAGGGGACTAGAGTCATCTTTAACTTTTTCTTGACTCTTAAAAATTGAAAAAGAAAAGTTGTGTCAGAGCATCATTAAAATTTATTTAATTCGGAATAACATCATTTTCCCCTTAATTTTGAGTTGATCAAGTAATCAGCAATCGTGGAAGAAAGTCAATCAAAACCCCGTCATTCGTGGAGACTAGCGAGTCAACCATCTTTGACTCCAAAAAAAAAACCATTCTGGGAAAAATGGTCTTGTTTCACTGAGTCCAATTCTCCTGGTTTATTTGAAACTTTTTTTTCAACAACATCAGAGACTATAGTTACTCCAATTATTTCTGGTAAAATTGCCTTTACAAAAAAAGTTCCGCAGTCAAGAGGACATTAGAACTAATCCTATTGTAATAGTAGACACTTTTGTACCTGAAACAGCTCCAGCTAGAGCTGGTCCAGAGAGTGAAGTACACTTACCTAAACATCTGGAAGTTGAGTCCCAGAATTCATAAGGTGTCACCCCTCCAGTATCTATCACTGCAAAAGTTATACCTTCTTCAGCTCCAGAAATATTTTACAGACTTGACGGTCTACCTCTTCCACCTAGACTTATTGCTATAGAGGAGATAGCAGAGGATCTTCCATCTAGTACCCCATTACCTTTTGGGACTGGGATTCATCTGTATCCTTCTACTACTGAAGTTAGTTCTTTTGATCCTCCTTCATCGCAAGTTCCTGTTGAATCGCTAGGAAATATTTTGGATAGACTAAATATGTTTGAGCAACCATCAACATCTAGGACTATGTCATCTAATACAACCACAACAGAACTTCCTGCTGCTATTCCTACAATGTTTTCTAGTATACCATCTGTCCCAACTAGTTATCACTCACTAGATGGAGTCCACTCAGGAACTATTTTGATGACATGGTATGTTCCTATTTGTTCATCCAGAATCCTATCTAGCATTTCTTATGTTGAAACTTAGCAAATTGATCTTGCATGCCCAATATCAATTTGGTCAAACTAGTCTTTAGAGACCGATATATCCTTTGAATACTAGACAGACACCATATGGAGCACAGTATGCTTTTTCATTGTTCTCAACCATATGGGAGTTCAGAACAAAATTCGGGTCAAACTGGAATTACTCCAGCGGTTGGGTACCAATACTGCCTCAACAATCAAGAATTGTATATTCACTGCAACCAATCCTATCTATATCTGATATTCCCACTACACCTAATATTGTGACTGTGTCGCAAGTACAAGAACTGCCTGTTGTATGTCAATCTCAAGTCTCTCAGGTTGCAATACAACAACCTCTTGTCTTTACGGCTCAATCACAACCTTAGGTTAGTCCTTCCATACCTAGAGTGACTCAGGCTCAAATGGGTATTATCACCCCACATCTTGGTCAATCTTGCGGTACTGGGAAACAACAAATGGTTCAACATCCATGGCTGGTGCAATACCAACAACTGCAATTCCAGCAAACCTATCGAGGACCTGATCAATAAGGCTTTGTAGGTAATGGACAACCACATTTTCAAAATGGTTATCAACAACCATACTATACTGGTTATGTCCAACAACCTTATCAAAGTTACCAACATCAGATACATTATGCTGTTATGCAAAGACCCACTGCTCAGGTGATTCCATCTTATCCTGGGTATGTGTTGCCTAACCTGAATCAATAGTTGCCTTTTGTAGCAACTTTAGAATTACCAGATTTGAACTGACTGATGCATGATCCAATTGCATATGCCCCTTGGTGTCCAGCGATTCCTCATAAACTTCCATCTAATATTCCTAAATTCAATGGAAATCTAGGTGAAGATCCTTCGAATCACATAATGACTTTTCATTTGTGGTGCTCATCTAAAACCCTAAATGATGATTCGATTAGGCTTCGCCTTTTTTAGAGAACACTAATTGGTCAGTAGCGAAACAATATATTGAATTGCCTAGAGCTTCCCTTGATAACTTCAGCACCCTTGCCACTACTTTTTTAACCCACTTTCAGTTACTCATAAGGTACGAAATGGGGATGGAACTCCTTACCAACTTCAAACAGACAACAGCCACTCATATATCTCATCATATTCATGAGTGGCGATGTCATCGAAAAATGGTAAAGATGTATGTTCTTGATTGGCTTTTAGGTGAGTGGTTTATTGAGTCATTATTACCATCCATAACTAGGGACATGGCAAAAGGAGGAGTTGTCACTAAAGAGCAGGTCATTGCTCGTGCCCAATATTTAGACTTGATCTATACTCAGTCTGGCACACTCTACAACAAAATTCTTGACACTCCCATACTAGAATTTTCCTTTCCCCCTCTTCCTAAATCAAATAGGGACTCTCACGCCAGCGATGGCATGATAGGTACCTCAAGCACGCAAACTGCAAAGGCTCCATTTGGTGCAACCCTTGTAGTTTCTAGTCAAAAATCAAATGACAAACCTCTTGGCTTGGAGATTAATGCCGTGTCATTTGACAAGGGAAAGAATCCAAAGCAACCACGGGGCAAGAAGAAAGGGAAAAATAATAAGATGAAACAGGAGAATTCACCTCCTGAAAAATCTTTTGAAAACCCTGCTGGGCAAAAGAAACCTTGTCAACCATGTTTCATATGTAATAAGGACCATTTCACAAAAAATTGTCCACATCGAGCTGAGGTTACGAAAATTTTAAAAACTTCAACTACCTCAGTGGTTTTGACTGATACGTTTCCAAACCCAGAAACTAATCTGGTTGCTATCAATCATGCTTCCACATCACAAGTGCTTATGCTATCCATCTCGAAACAGAAAAATGATGCTTTGATATCAACAAGGAATAAAGAGTATGGGAATCTAAAGTCATCGAACAACAAGGCTATAGATCAACCCAGTAGTTGGACAACAACTTCACTAGAAGTTGTTCTTCCCATCGTTCCTGAATTAATTATAAAGCTGCCAAAGGGAGTAGTACATAAATCGACATTCAATCCTCATGCTTGTGTAGCATAGAATTATAATATAGTGGAGGATCTAGCTCAACCTCCATCTTCTATGTCGACCATTGAGGTACTGCAAAATTGCCCCTCCCAAAAGCAGGCTTTGTTATTAGCAATAGGTGGGATTGATCCAACAGATTCCAATCTTGTGGCCTTTAACCATAGAGGATACAAACCTCAATTACCACCCCAATTCACTTTCCTTATCTAGGTAAAATCCCTCAATAAAACTGTTCATCAAATAGTCATTGATGAGGGGGCATCTACCTGCATTATGTCAATGAGTTGTTGGAAAACTTTAGGTTCACCACTCTTGTTGTGATCATGAACGACATTAAAAGCATTCGATGGAAGAACATACACACCGTATGGGATTTTAAGTAAATTGCAAGTAGAACTGGGGGGCAAGACAGTAGAAATTGAGGTCAAAGTCATTGATGGAAATCTTGACTACAATATCTTGCTGGGAAGGCCATGGATCTATGCTATGGCTGCTATTGTGTCTACATATTTTGAAAAGATTGCATTTCCCTTCCAAGGCAGAATTACAATCATTGACCAACTGACCTTTTTCCCCAACAGTTCAAAAGCTACTGGAAGCATTCCATTAATCCATGGACGTTCTCAATCGCTTCAAAATATCGGATTAGGTCTCCTAAAAGACCCTTCCTTAATGGGTACTTTTGCCCTCCTGCCTCCAAGCAATCTAGCGGAAGTGGCCACAGTGGAAACCTGTCATATGATATCTTCTACATCATCAAAGATTAAGAAGAACTCTGAGCATTCTGAAAGCGTGGATCATTGCAAGGTGTTGCTCCCAAGCCCCATTGAATATTTGTAGCAATCAATTTTCTAGGCCTGGGTGGCAAACCCAAATCAACACTCAGTGAGTGTTTGGATAGATAGGTCTCTAGAGTATGGTACCTCATCCGATCCTTGGTCTAGTATACATTCTACAGACGAATGGATTATTTAGTTGATGATGATAGGAGAGATGCCATGGGAAGATTACCACCATCGTTCCCACCTTCAAGATAACAATGAAGATTATTTGAGCGACCTTAATCATCCTTCAGTTTTTGATTTTCTGTCAAATATTGTAAATACACTGGATTCCAAATGAAAATTTTCCAATATTGAGGAAACTATCGCCATCAATATCTCAACCAAATCTAATGTTGTAAAGAATATTCATGTTGGCAAATCATGTTCTCCTTCAAAACTAGAAATATATTGTGCTCTCTTTTGCAAATTTAGAGATGTCTTTGCTTGGTAATACGAAGAAATGTCAAGCATTGACTCGAGCATCGTTGAGCATGAAATCAACATGTATCCAGATGTCAAACCAATACAACAATGACTTCGACCAGTTCACCTAAAGAAAGCCACTACCATTAAAATAGAAGTTGAAAAACTTTTGCATGTTGGTTTTGTGAAAGTATACGATCGACCTTCATGCAATGCTAGCCTGGGGCTTAGGTACTTTCACGCTATTATGGCAACACGCTATATAGATTCCTCAATTACCCTAAGTGAGTCTTTTATCTTGTCAACTATTTAAACTTATCACCGTGCAAACAAATATTCGTAATTGCATTCAATTATTTAATGTAGTGGCATTCATTCGCACATCGTATAAGCACAATAAATGAAATTCATACATAAAATATTCAAACGTATCGACAGAAAAAAGACACTAAAATTGCAGAACAACTCCTTTTATTAATATCTTCCAAGTGTTTACAAACTCTGTCCACCCTGCGCACACAGCTATAGGGGTCTACGCACTCAACTGCGAACTTCTACCCTAGGCCTCTATGCACTCAGCTGCAGAGCCTCTACCTATGCTACAACCCAAGACTTAGAATTCTTGCTCTAAAGATATGACTCTCTTACATGTTTCCCTCCCTCTAACTACTTAGAGCTTAGCTCTTTTTATACAATCAAGGTAGATCTCTTTCTACTGACTTTACCTTACAAAACTAATGGCAGACTACCCTTTGTGACACATAACACCTTCGCATTCCGTGACCACAAAATGTGGAGTCTTTACAATAATATTAAAAAAATTTGGCTTAGACATGGGGTTTTAGCCCCAAAACTGCCCTTGGGGATCCTGCTCCCAATAGGCCCCCAACACAAACATCGTGACTCACCCTCGAGTCACTCGATAGGCATGGATATCTTTGCATGAAGCCCATCTAGCATGACCCTGATGACCAGAACTTTGGTTGTGCACTGAGCTATTGCCTACTTTACATCTTCGACTATCTTCTCGATTACTGCCCCTGCGTTGTTAACCTGAAGCTGTTGTTGCGACACTTGTAGAGTCACAGGCTTGCCTTCAATGTTTCCTGTGACTCCATAAGCTTTCTCCATCCAGTGCTTTAGTCATGCCTTCAGAATTTCTTCCGTGTGTGGTGCTACATCCACCTATTTCGTTAGCTGCTTCACTTCCTATAGCTTGGCTAACCTCTGTGTCAGTGCGACGGATTGCGCTGTGCCCTTAACTTCGTCATAGCACTGTTGGAGTTCATGCAGTTCCGTTTCTAGCCTCTCAATGTTTGGGTCCTCCTACAAGCCAGACAGGACTTCAAATTATTGTTCAAACAACTGTGTGTATTCTGCTACTACACTCTCCACTGCTGCAACTACTTCTGTGATAGTGGCCGCTTGTTATTCCTTTACCTCTAGTGGTGTTGAAGGCTAAGCCCTCAACTGGAGCTCTGTAATCTGGAGGTTTAGCTCCAACTAAACTTGCGCCATCTCTGTCTGAGTGTCACGCACCCGTGTGGCTAATTTTTAGATGTGGACCTCAACTAGCTCCTCTTCTAGAATGGCCAATTACAGGACCATTCTAGAGGCCTCCTACATGACTTGTATGATCTTCTTGTTCTAGCTAGTTGCCTCAGTCTTGGTGGTGATGGCAGAATTCCTTTGCAGAGCCATCTACTCATTGTTTCTCTTCTGTTCACTGATCACCTGGAGGGCATGGTGCTCGCGAGCCCTTAGCTCTACAATGAATTCATATTACAAGAGGTGGAGAGCTTCGCGCGAGAACGCTACTAGGTTCAATCCCACTCCATTCAAGGCATTGACAGTGAGCTTATTAGCCTCATTTTCTGTTATTAATGCTCCATCTGGTAGCACTAGCACATTGGAAGCCTTCGTGCGCAACATATCAGTAGCCTCTGATGTGTCGATAGCTAAGCTAGTGTATAACGTACTAGCTTGCGATGTGCGGGTCTGCAACTCCTACAACCACTCTGGATGGCTCCTAGGAGGACCTACTACTGCTTCTCAAATTGTTGGAGGGCTTCTGTAGTGACATCTCTAACTATGTCACCAATCTCATATAAGTTGCCCTCCGTTAATGTGATGGGGTCCAGTGAGGTCTTGGTTTCTTTGGATTTCTTTTTGGGCCCTCCATTTTCCAACTCCCTCAAGCACTTAATGCGGTTGGACGTCTCCTCAGGGTCCGTGTCGTGCTACTCTTTGTCCTCTTTTTTAGTTTCAGGTGAAGGTGACCACACATCTTTGTCAAATCCCCACTCTACGCCACCTGTCTATTTTCCTACCTCCTTTCCTATTCGTTCTACCTGGGCCTTCTCAGCGACCTCCTTCTTCCTCTTTTCGACCAGTTGTGCCATCTTCATCTTGGCCTCTTCCTTCTTCTTTAGTGCGGCGGACTTTCTTCCACCCACCGCCAAGTTCGTCAAGGTGTGCCACTCCACCGACCATTCATCCAACACTAATGGCATCATTTGTGGTTAGGTAAAACAAATCATACCACTTATGTGCAGGGCCCTTCCATGCCCTAATCGAAATCCAATGAAAATCAGCCTTAAACTTGACATAACTTTGTAGGTTAACATATACCATGGGTGACAATTGTGACTTGTGACTAATAGCCATCCTAATATTCATTTCCATCAAGATCCAAAAGATCTTGCTATCTCGAACATGCTTTACGTCCTTGGTCACCCATAGTGAAGCATACTTCACTGCTTCAGGAAGGTCTGACGCAACTAAGGGGAATTGGCTCTCCGCTGGTAGCTCCCATGCTACAAGCACAACCAAAAGCAGGAGCCACACATAGTGGAATGTCTTGCTTTGCTCTTGCACTTCACGGAAATTTGCTAGAAACTATCTGCAAAGGTAGTCTTACCAGTTAAAATGGACTCCTTCCACACACTACTATGCAAGTGCGACGACAGGCGCTGATACCTCATCTATGCAACACTTCTGCATCACCTTCCCTATAATAATTTTTGTCGCTACCTTCACATCAGGGTCACAGATGCTGGAAATAGTTTACCTTCACAACTTCTTTACTTATTTTAACTTCTCTCTCATTGAGTCTCCGAGCACCAGCTCGCCACCCTTGTCGCCAAAGATCATATTTAGGTTTTTGACTATATATGGTAGGCGCACTATGCGGTGAATCAACATTCAGTGATGGGTATTAGCTCATCTAGCCACAGATACCCATCATGCACCAAGCACAGCCACTGCTTGGTAACCAAAACTATCATAGGGTGGCGGTGATAGTGTGGCACCCAAAGAAGGTTGAGTAATATTTCCTTTTCTACTCCTTTGAGCCACTTCCACGGTTCTAGTGAAGTCATCCCTGTATTCATGTCTATGATGTGGCATATCAACTGTTTAGTCGCCAAGTGTGGAAACTTCTCATGGTCCACCAAGTCCTAGCCTTTAAGCTTCAAAATCGGCACCTGTGCCAAACACGAATAGTCAATTTAGTGTGTCCTAAATTGCTACATAAGTTATCAATCCAGGAGTCGTAAACTGATGAAGTGTAATGCACTGTATGTGCTAGACAACCCTTTTCTTACCTCACTATTTTCAATTTTATTTTGTTTTGGAGTTTTGTTCTTGTTGGTATCCTAAAGTGTTTTAATGTAAATGGAAATCCTAGTCTAAAGTTTTAAGAATACTTTAAAAGATTAAGTGTGGATGTAGAATTGAATGTTTATGCTTCTTATGATAATTTCCAAACTTAGAACTTAAAAGATCTCAAAACATGCTGTCTACAAAATTAGAACTTGAATGAGAATGTAAACATGCAGCTAAATAAATCACTAAAAATGAAGTACTGAAAATGAGGTTACTATCTTTTCTTTCCATCTTATTTGCAGAATTGAAATCTAATAAACTGCTACACTCAAAACCAAAGAGTAAAGAAACTGGAAACTAGTCAATGATTTCACCTGTAATCACAATATTTCGTCAATTAACTTCTAAAATGGGGTTAAGCTAAAGACTCCAGAAATATCATCATATGGCATGAAAGGAATGACATCTAAATTGCACACTAATGAAAGCAAAGTCAATTAGTTCATCTATAATTACAACATTTCATCAATTAAGTTCTAAAACGGGGTTAAGCTAAAGACTCTGAAAATATCATCATATAACATTAAAGAACTGAAATCTAAAATATCTACTTGTAGACTAATGAAAGCAAAATCAATTACTTCACCTACAACCACAATAGCTCACCAATTAACTTCTAAAACAGGGTTAAGCTAAAGGCTCTGGAGATATCATCATATAACATGAAGAACTGATATCTAAACTATCCTAAGCAGTAAACAAATCTCACTAAATAAAAGCATAACAATTGGAATTGAAAACTAAAGTTCAGCAGAGGAAGCAAGTCTCAGATCACCACTTGATGCAAAAACTACATTAAGAAGCTCGAGCATAACTAGAATTAAATACCTATTCTAAAGTGCACCGATCTGTATTAGTAGAGAATGTAACAAGCTGCAAAAACATGTAGGATTAGAGTGATTAAAATCATAAACAAAACATGAGAAATGTATAGCTCAAATGAGAGAAAATATACATGAAAAACTATACAAAACAAAAGAAGGGACTTCAGCTACGTAGGGGCCCTCTGCACAGCTTTGGACTAACACACTGTTACTTCAAACCACGCTTAAACAACCATGTGAAAAAAAGCGTTTTGTATTATGAAACAGAGGAATATGTCTCTCAGTTACACAACAGAAAAATAACGCTATATCAACAATATCAAGAACTAACTATCTACATTGCAAATGATTATATTTACAGAGAAAATGGATAACTGTATCTCAGAGGAATTTGTTTAGTAATATACATGTGAACAAGTCAAAATCTGAGGATTCAGCTTCTCGGTTGCCATGAGCAGTAAATCTATGTGAGGTGGATGTTGGGTTGCGTTATGGATATGGCCTGCAGGTGGCAAAAACGGATCCATGAGTTTAGGAACGACTTTGGGCTTCCTTTACGTGAAGGAACAGAGTCCTAGTTGGCGTAGAAATCTCCGTTGACCACCCTTTGACCAATACCTTTCCTTATGAATTTTGCTAAGCAAATAGGACCTCATCCATGTGTGGATCATTCTTGAGCTGCCCATGTATCTCATTCCTCCTACCGACCCATGTGTGGATCATTCCTGAGCTGCCCATGTGTCTCATTCCTCCTACCGACACATGTAACCTACAAAACAATGAAAACGACTGCCGAATTGCAAGTTAGCTGCAAAAAGTGGCTACATTCCGTAGTTTATAAACAAAACCTAGATCAAATAGTACACACAATGATATAATTTGAAACCACTCAAATAAACTCCTCAAATCAACATGTAACAACTTTTGATAGCTTAGGAGGCACTGACATGGGAAAATAGAAGAGAAAGAGTTTAAGAAAATGTGTGGAAGAGAGGTAGTTTTGGGGCTCAACATACCCCCACTGTGAATATGTTGCATGTGCTCATACAACCAAAATTGTAACTATCCTTCCTTCAATTCATCTGCTTTGAAACTTATGCTAAGACATCTAACCTTCTCCTCTTCTTTCTTGCTATAACTCTCATCCTAGGCTTCATCATAAGGCATCTGTACTTGAGATTGATAAGGGCTCTTCTCAACCTCCTATTCTTCTTCTTCATTTTTCTATTTTTCTTATGCCATAACCATAAGTGCGGCATGGTATTGTCATGGATAACTTTCTTCAATTTGTTTTTCTCTTTTAATGTCTCATTCTCCCTTTGGATATGTCTGTTCAAGACTTCCAACTCATAAATTTCTTGTTTTAATGACTGGATCAAAGTTTCCTGAGCTGTTCCTAGCTGATTAGATGAAGTTCCTTGTTCTACTGTAGTCTTTTCCAATGATTCAATGAAATCATACATCTGTTGTTGAGTTTGATCAATTTCTGGTGTTTTCTTCCTTGGACTAGTTTCAAAATTTAATTGAGGAGAAGGAGAATACTGTGGACTTTGATCAGGTGGAGTGTTTTCTAGTGACTCATCTGGAGTTTCACCTCCTAGGTCTATGATGTGAGCTCCTTTGATTTGCGTTTTCTTCAATTTTCCCTTTAATTTAGACCTTCTTCTTAGACCTTGTGAGCTTGTGTCTCCCTTTTCTATGCTTTTTTTCTCCTTTCCTTTTTGTTTTGCCTTAGTTGACTATTCTTTAAGATAAATTAATATCTCAGAAAGCACTTTATGTTCTTCTGAAGAAGGCTCAGGAGTCTAGTAAATGTCTTAAATATTCCTCTTTCCTTTCTATTTTACTTGTTTCCTAATCTCAGTCAATGTTTCAGAAGGCAAATCTTCTTTACTGGTTTTCTTGGTCACACTAGTAGGAGTATCTTGGATTGTTAAATTTGTTCTTTTCCTCCTACTTTTCTTTGTTGAACTCCCCTTGGGTACTTTAGGAGGGTCTTGGAAGAAATTCCTAACTAGGAATTTTTCCCATGTATCTTTCCTCTCTTTCAAATGGTTCTCAACCAGGATCTTAATAAGGCCATGATGGTAGAGATGAGGCTCCACATCATTTATATTCTTTTGCATAGTGGTAGACATTTTTATCAAACTACTCAACAAAAAATAAGGAAAATTGATAGTTTCATTCTCCAAGAAATTCATTAATAATCTGATATGATACATGTACATGGAGCCATACCTACCCTCACATGTAATGAATTTCTGAATGATCACAACAAACTAGTCCATCTATCTTTTAAGGCTAAAACAAGAATTCCTCGTTTAAAAATTGATACGTCCATACCTAGATTATGAAGAATAACCCTCTAGAACTTTTCATTGAATTCCTTGTTCTTAAACCATCTCTCCCCTTCTTGTGGAAGCTTTGTGGCTGCTGCAATTGATGACTCTAACATTGGAAATTTGATGTCCCCAATTTCAACTTCTACACCAGTGAAAGATCTTGCAAATGTTTTTGTAACTTCTTTATTATGACCTTTGAAATTCTTAATAAACTGCAACCATATTGCCTTCTTCAATGTGTTCTTAAGTTGTAGGTAAGCCTCCATGAATTTAGGTCCTTCGGGCTCTATTCTCACTATAAGACCCATTCCTCCTTCTTACTGTGAAGATGCCTCTGTAAATGATAGTTTTATGTGAGCATAATGATTATGTGAGTGGAAAATAGAAGAGGGCAGCGGAGAAAATCAGTGATTACAAAATGGGAGGAATGCAGAGCATGAAATGAGAGTGGGTTCATGGAGCAGAAGTCTGTGTAAACAAACAATGAACTGAGGATTGTAAAACCTAGTGTGGAAGCGTGGAGGCAGAGTGTCACTCATGAAATTTGCGAAACTGAATGGAGTTTGAGTTCATAAAAGGCTGCAGAGCGGACATCAGTGGGTTAATAAAAACACCACGGAGTGGAACTTCAGTGGAAGAGAGCCGTATTCAATCAGCTCACGTCTGCATGATTAGCCGTTTTAACAAGTGTAATGAGGATGTACAACTAAGTACGAGTTGAACTCAGGAGTGGATTATGAGACCTTTAGGATTGATGCGAAGGATATGGTGGAGTTAAGGCAGCCATTAAGTCAAATCATTACACATTATGGAGCTTGTGATTTACAAACTATACAAATTATGCGTTTGAAATGCTATTTGAAAATGGTTTTGTTCATACCTTGGAATCATGTCTCTTTCGTTTCGATAACTTCTAATGGCTACCTCTGTAGGTGCTTTTAGGTACTGATGTCTTCAAAGATCTTCCTCTTCCATACCTGCATCTTGTTTCTATTATTATTTGGCTAATCACTTGACTGTCACTACAGAGTAACAAAGGATTAGCTGTGGGATCAACAATCAGCTGCGGAATCAGAATTCAGTTGTGAAATCAAAATTTAGCTATGGAAACTGACATAGTGAATGACAGATGACTTGGCGAATGAATGGAAATGAAAACTGACTGTATGGATGATATATGGAAAGGTGAATATGAATATAAACTGAAATAAATTTTATTGATGGAATGTGGTGGCGAGATGGAGAGAAATTAAATGAAATGGAATGGAACAAACTGAGTGAAAAGAGATTTTTTTTTTTTTTGGAAAATATAGGGCATCAAAATATTCTAATTTTCACCTTGTATTTTCTGTATAAGATTGCCAATCAGTGATTGGTCTTTAGGCTTATACATTTTTTTTTTTAGATGATGAAAAAAAAACAAAGACTATGCTAGTGGAGAAGAATGATTCTTCTTCACCAGCCTCATTGCGAATTATATTGAAGGGTTTTAATAAACTCCTCCTTTGAGAGTGGCTTATGATAGATCTTCAATCTATGATCATTCAAAATGAGAGGATTTTTATGCTCATCAATTGTTTTGATTATTACCACTCCATTGCTAAAAACTTTTTCAATCTCATATGGTCCAAGCCAATGAATCTGAAATTTACCTTCAAAATATTTGAACTTTGAATCAAATAGCAATGCCCAATCTCCTTCTTGAAACTTTTTGTCCTTGATGTATTTGTCATGCCACTTAGCTCTCTACTGTTGAACTAGATCAGTTCTTCGAACTGCTTCTTATCTCATCTAGTTCATTCAACTACTTCAGTCTATGCTTTTAAGCTTTTGATAGATCCATTCCCAACTGAACTACCATCTTGAAGGTTTTAACTTGAAACTCAATGGGGAGCAAGACTTCCTTCCCATAAACAAGTTCATAGGGAGTGTGTCCTGTTGTGTTCCTCTATATAGTTCCGTAGGCCCATAAGGCTTCAGGAAGCCTTTCTACCCAATCTCTTCTGTGTAGATGCACAGTCTTGGTAATGATGCCTTCAATTACTTTATTTATGGACTCCACTTGACCATTTTCTTGCAGATGATAAGGAGTGGATTTTCTATGCTTGACCCTGTACTCTTCCATCAACTTCTCCATCATTCTGGATGTGAATTGACTTCCCTGATCTGTCACAATTTCTCATGGAACACAAAAGCGAGTAAAAATATCCTCATAAAGAAAATTAACTACTGAATTTTGAGTAGCAGAAAATAATTCTTTGGCTTCAACTCATTTAGTGACATAATCAGTGCATACCAATATATACATTTTTTTGCTTGGATGGAGGATTAATAGGTCCAATAAAATCTAAAGCCCATTTTTCAAAGGGTTCGATGAGTACCTAAGGTTGTAATGGCATTTCATTTGAGGGGGTAGGTTTCCCTACCCTTTGGCAGCTGTCACACCTTTTGACATATTGTTTTACATATTTGAAGAGGGACAACTAATAATATCCTAAAGAAAGGATTTTATAAGCTGTCCCCTTGTCAACAAAGTTTCCATCGCTAGTTTATCATGAAATGCTTTGAGAATATCAGGCATTTCATCTTCCCTGACACATCTTCTGATCACAAAGTCTAGCCCTGTTTTAAACAATTTGTTAGAAATCCATGAATATCTTGAACTATCATGAATAATCTTTCTTATTTCACTAGGAAATAAATGTGGAGGTAGTTTCCCTGTAACCAAATAGTTAGCCATATCTGCAAGCCAAGGATTTTTAGTGGTTACTGCAAATAAGTATTCACCAGGAAACTTATCCTCTATAGGAGAATCTTCTTTGATATTCTGAATCCTAGACAAGAAATCAACAACTGTGTTTTATTTCCTAGGTCTATCTAACACAGTAATATTGAATTCCTGTAAAAGTAGGAGCCATCTTGTAACTATGCCATTAATAATAGGTTTTTTCATTAGATATCTAATTTCAGAATGATTAGTATGAATAAAAGTTTCATAGCCTGTTATATAATGTCTGAACTTATTGATTGCATGAACAATAGATAAGAACTCTTTTTCAGTCACAGTATAATTCAACTCAGTGGGAGTCAAATTTTTATTGTTATAGTAAATGGCATAAGGAACCAAGTCTTTTTGTCCCAATATAGCTCCTAAAGCTGTATCTGAAGCATCTGTAGAAATATTGAAAGGAAGTTTCCAATTTGGTCCTCTCAAGATAGGTGCTTCAAATGTTCTTGTTTTCAAAGTTTCAAATGCTGATTGGCAATCACGACTCCACTTGAATTCATAATCTTTTGTAAGCAGTTTGAAGAGTGGAGATGCCATTTTGGTAAAGTTTTCTATAAATCTTCTATAATATCTGGTAAATCCTAGAAAAATTCTAACATCTTTTTGACTATTTAGAATAGGTAACTTGGGGATGACTTCAACTTTGGATTTGTCTACTTTAATCCCATCCCTTGAAATATGATGTCCCAAAACAATACCTTTAGTAAACATCATAAAGCATTTTTCATGGCTTAATGAGGGATTTGTTTCTTTACATCTTATAAGGACTTTCTCCAAATTTTCCAAGGCTTCTTCAAATGTATTACCATAGATTGTAAAATCATCCATATATACCTCTACACAATCATGGATTAGATCAAAAAACATTCCTAGTACTATTCTTTGGAATATTGCAGGTGCATTACATAATCCAAAAAGAAGCACTCTGTACACAAAAGTTCCCCATGGACAAGTAAATGTGGTTTTATCCTGATCTTCAAGTGCTACCTTAATTTGATTATAACCACTAAAACCATCTAGAAATGAAAAGTACCCTTTTCCTACTAATGTATCTAATACTTGATCGATAAAGGGCAAGGAAAGTGATCCTTCATGGTTGCTTTATTCAATCCCCTGTAATCAATGCACACCCTCCATTTACCATTCTTTTTGGGTACTATCACTAAGGGAGAACCCCATTAGCCATCTGAGATTGGGTAAATGAAGTTCACATTGAGTAATTTTTGGAGCTCTTCTTTCACAATTTCCCTAAGATTTGGATTCATCTTTCTCTGAGGTTGTCTGATTGGTCTACTATTTTCCTCAATATAGATATGATGGATGCAAGTGTTAGGGTCAATACCTTTCATATCAATATACTCCCATGCAAATGCAGTAGAATGTTTTTGTAATATTTTGGTTAGCTCTTCTTGTTGTAACGTTTCCAAGTTTTTGTTGATACTCAATGTTTTACCTAGAAAAATTTCAACTGTGGAACTGCCAAAATCTTCCATAGAGTAGAGAGACATTTGCCTTGATGACAAGTATTCAATACAGAATCTAACTGAAATTGTGTGTGATCATATTCTGAAGATGTTTAAAATTTTTCTAGCGTGTTCAGGATTTGACTATCTTCACTAACCTCAGAGAGAGTAAAGAAAGGTTGTATAACATCTTCATCATTGACCCGTTCATTGTGTCCTACTTCTGTAATTGCTTTTGCTGGAGGATACAAAGTAAATTTCTTTGTTGAACTACCATCAGAAATGTACATGTCACAAGATCTATAACTAATAAAAGCATCAGTTGTGCCTAGCCATGGTCTTCCTAATATGAGTGGGTGTCTTCCTAGATTATTCTTGGGAGTCAAAATCATGAAATCCATTGGGTATTCCCAAGAATCTAAGGAGACTAAAACATCTTTCAGTATAGCATCTAGTTTGATTACTGATCTATCTACAAGTTGCAGTAAGGTAGGTGTGAAAATAAGATTAGGAAGTTTAAGTTGTTCCATAGTCTATCTACTCATAATGTTTATAACATCCCCTAAGTCAATCAATGTATTTGGAATTTTGTTGGGTCCCTATAATACTAGTGATTACCCCATTACTATTGTAGTTATACCCCTTATTAATATCATTGTGCCCCTATTGCCCCCTTATTGTTATTACTGTGCCCCATAGAATCCCTCTATTGTTATTTTTGTGGCTTTATATTATTATTGTTAGGTCGGCTAGATTATATTGTGACTCCTTAGACTCCTATAT
>APFE030786976.1:108434-145575 GCA_000404065.3 Pinus taeda
AAGGAGAGGGGCATGTTGGGTCCCTATAATACTACTGATTACCCCATTACTATGGTAGTTGTACCCCTTATTAATATTGTTGTGCCCCTATTCCCCCCATATTGTTATTACTGTGCACCATAGAATCCCTCTATTGTTATTTTTGCGGCTTTATATTATTATTATTAGGTCGGTTGGGTTATATTGTGACTCCTTAGACTTCTATATATAGAAATGAGGTTTTGTCATTTGAATCATCCAAGAATTGTTCATTTATGTAATGTAAAGGAGGTTGCCGCCTCGAAGAGGCTGAATTCTAAGGTGTTGATCTATCTTTTCTATCTTTTCTTGAGCTGGTTTCATAACAAATTTCTATTCCATTTATGTGTGTCTTGACAATTGGACTACCTGGATCCACATATTTCTGCATGGTAATATTTCTCATCATGATATCTACTATCTTCCCTACCAGGTGGATTATTTTTGTCTCTTGGTTTCCTACCTGGTCTTTTGATACTCAACTCCTTTATTGTTTTTTCTAGAATAGGAATCTCTCTAATGGCTTGTAGCAAGGGAATCTTGATACAAACATTCTTTAATTCATCTAGGGAATCATATTCAGGCAACAAGATTTTTTTCCACCTCCTTGTCAATTTGTAATCTCTAAGGAAAAGGAGGTGTGGATGTAGATGCAGGTTGCTCAACTATAGGAGTTGTGGGGGTTGAGTCTTTTTGCTTTTCTTTTTGAATTGTTGGTTTTTGAAGGGATGCCACTTCAAAACTTTTATTGACTTTCAGAGAATCCTCCCTAGAAGCATTTTGCTCTTGAATATCTATAAAATGTTTTTCCTTTTCTAAAATCCTACCATATCTAAGTTGAACATCATTAAGATCTAGAGGAACAATCATATAGGTAGGAAATTATTGTCCTTATACCATGTAAGCATTTTGAGGGGTTTTGTGTTGGAAATAATACTGAGAGGGGGGATGAATCAGTATTATGAAATCAGATACTTTTCATTTTTCATACTCAAACTTATATACGCGGCTTCAGTTCAATATATCCGCGTATACGCGACTGTATTAAATGCAACCAGCGTACATGCAGTAATCTTATGATTCAGTTAGCTTATCTTCAGTAAATGCATCAAAACATTATTAACCTCATTAACAGTAATCAGGTGTAGTAAAACAGTACAGATCATCACACATAATAAGCATACATGAACACCATGATATAAGGTGGAAACCCAATGTGGGTGAAAACCACCTACTGCAATTCGTCTCTTTCTTCCTTTAATAAGAAACTTCTTTTACAATGTACTGGTGCAGTCCTTTACCAGTACGTAGGATGCAACCTACAGAGAGCTACAACCCTCTCTCGTTTTCCATCTTCTCCTGGAAGGGAGCTACAACCCCCTTAGCTCTTGCACTAGCCAAGATACTAGTATGTAGGTGCTGGCCTACAGAAGGCTACGACCTTCTCTATCTTCCAGGGACCACGTTTCATAAATTTTCGGACTGGATCCATAAGTACAAAACAATCACTGCTACAATAAGATCATCAACTTATACTTGCATCATAAATATCTAAATCACCCAATACTGAATCAATGAAACCCTGTCATCAAAACACAGAACACAAACCAGAGCCCAGAACTCTGCAACAACCACTAGAATCAACAGCAACCTAAAACACCAAATCTCATAATGCATACGCTACTTGACTATATCAAAACTGCGTGTATACGTGCTTTCACCAGAGACAACCCGCGTACAGATCTAAAGATAATTACTTATACCTTCACTGTCATATCCAACCCAAGCCAAGCAGCGCAAATCGATAACCAACAATACTAGATCTTCCCACTTCGTCAGAAATCCATTCCTTGCGCTCTACTTTTGCATAATGATCTTCTCCTTATATAGGTTAGGCTTTTCTCAATACCATGGTCCAAAACCATGTAGAAACAATACCTTGGACCCAATACCCGGGGTCGTCATTTCGAACCAAATACCATGGACCAATACCAAAATACCATGGACCAAATACCACAGACCAAAACCATGTACACACTTTTCCTTCTGTGAACCTCTGTGTATATGTATACGCGCCTTTTTCTCAGATAACATGCGTATATACATGCTTTCATCAAGTCTAACCTGAGTATACCTTTCTTTTGACCTACTACACTGGATCTGCCATCTGATTAAGTTGTCATCACCTGTATCAAACCTCTGAGTGAGTTGCCTTCAAGGAAAACACCTGAATCATAATGCCAACAATCTCCCCCTTTGGACTTGATGGCAACCACCACACCAAGTCACTCTCCCCCTTTGACATCAAGGGCAAAGGGTAGACCAAGATATTCTCTTCCTTGGTATACATTCTGCTATCCATACTCCCCCTGAGTACATGCTGAGGTTTCTGATTAAGCTCCCCTTTGTATATGCCAAGTTGTATCAATCCATCCATGCTCCCCCTGAGCAGATGCATGTTCTAAAACCAGCAATTCATTCAATATCATGACTATCATTCATCATATATGATCTGCACCATGAGCATCAACATCTAAACCTGCAATACCATTCCTTTGATCAAACAGCAAGATGTATCATTTAGCTTCATAGACTTTATCAAAAACTCCTAACCATAATGCCAACAATGCATTATTTGAAGTATGTGCTCCCCCCTGAGCCTGTGCCAACCATTTCTTATCATGACCGAACTATTTCTTGGGTCTGTTCTGCTGCCCTTTCTTATGATCTCCATATATGCAGGCTGAACTCGCGTATATACGCGACTTATCTTCATTATATCAGCGTATGCAAGATGGAATACTGAATTTCTTCACTTTCAGTATCCCCTGTGTCTGTTATGTCAGCTAACTGAGTTATGTCACACCTTTCTTTCTCTAAGTCTGTCTTCTGAAACTCTGATGATGTATGGTCCTCTTGTTTTGAATTTTGAAATTTGCTCCTGCATTCCCTTGCTTTATGTCCAAGTTTGTTGCATGTATAACATCTTACATATTTCATGTTCCTTCTATTGAAATCAATTGCTTTGTGTCCATATGCATTGCAGGCAAGGCAATATCCTCTGAAATACCTGGGATGTGATGATTTTTTGTGATGGTCTTGAACCATTCTACTTCTACATCCGGCTGCAACATGTCCAATATTATGACATACATAACATTCAACATTATTCAGTGGAGGAAATAATCGTCTATCACTTTCATAGTTAGGAGCAAGGGATTTTCTTTGAGGAATTTCTTTCCTTGGCTGTTCCTTGTTGAGCATTTTAGATTTCTTATTCGAGTATCTTGCTTCACCTTTGTGAGCTAGATTCACCTTGAGTAGATTCATAGAAGCCAAGACCAGTTTTGATAATAGGGGATCTTTGACTACCAAGAATGTCATCCAAAATCTTAGTGCTATCTTGAAATCGTAACAATTTAACCTTTTCTTCTAATTTACCTTTTAAGATATTTACCTCAACTTGATGTTGTTCTTCCTTTTCCAGATACTATTTCCTTAGGTCTTCTTCAACTTTTCTTCCTTCTTCCACTTGTTGCTTTAATTTGATCACTTCATGTTCTTGTTCTTCAAGAGCTTCTCTATTCTGCTCCTTTGATTTTTCAAGATATTCTTTTAGAGAGAAGATATTTGATTCAAGACTCTGAATTGTTATGCTCTGATCTTTTACTATATCTTGCAATTTCTCCCTTACCCTGGTTACTGTCTCCAATTGTTCGTTTAATTTGGTAACTTCTTCAGTTTCTGCATTCTTCTTATCATATGCAATGAGACTTCTAATGTCTTCACTACCATTAAATGAGTCATTACTTTTAACATGGGTATAATAGCTTCTATTACCTTCTTCAGACATCTTTCCTTTGTTATCAGGGCATCTAGCAGCATAGTAACCAACTCTACCACATGAAAAGAATTTGAAAGGTAGCTTACCTTTGAATCGTCCAGTTCCTCATTCATGATTCTTGACAAAATTTACCTCATCTTCTTCCTCTGACATGTATCCTGATGCTTTGAATGCGGCTTCTGATGGTCCCTCTTTTCGCATCTAAAAAGCAGTTAAGATTCCATGAAGCTGTCACATGGTGATTTTCTGCAGATTCTCCTTTTCTTCTATGGCAGACACTTTGGAATCAAATTTAGCAGACAGGGATCTCAAAACATTTTCAACTAAGACAACTTCCTTAAATTCTTCACCCAAATTCCTCATACAATTTACAATCTCATCCATACGTAGGAAGTAATTAGCTATGCTTTCATTACTATGCATCTTAAGATTTTCATACCAGATTCTGAGAGTTTGAAGCTTTGCTATTTTTACCTGTTCATCTCCTTCGTAGCTTAGAATGATTTTGTCCAACATTTCCTTAGCGGATTTGAAATGCATGGCCTTCATAAATTCTGATTGTGTCAAACTTCCCAATAAGACAGTAACAGCTTTGGCATTGAGCTCATATTGCTTTCTCTCTGCGGCATCTGTAGGAATTGCTGATGGGAATTTGTATCCTCCTTCTACAATTCCCCAAACTTCTGCTCCAAGTGATTGTAGTTACGCTGTGGTTCTTATCTTCCAGTGGGTAAAGTTATTCCCGTCAAAGATTGGTGGCTTGATATGTGCCTCTCTTTTTGGATTAGCCATTCTGATGGATCTTTTCTTTCAAGTGATCAAGCTTCTTCAAAAGAACCCGCTCTGATACCAATTGTTGGAAATAATACTAAGAGGGGGGTGAATCAGTATTATCAAATCAGATACTTTTCATTTTTCATACTCAAACTTATATACACGGCTTCAGTTCAATATATCCGCGTATATACACGACTGTATTAAATGCAACCAACGTACATGCAATAATCTTATGATTCAGTTAGCTTATCTTCAGTAAATGCATCAGAACATTATTAACCTCATTAACAGTAATTAGGTGTAGTAAAAAATTACATATCATCACACGTAAGAAGCATACATGAACACCATGATATAAGGTGGAAACCCAATGTGGGTGAAAACCACCTGCTGCAATTTGTCTCTTTCTTCCTTTAATAAGAAACTTCTTTTACAATGTACTGGTGTAGTCCCTTCCCCATCATGTTTAAAATATCTATCCATTCATCTATAATGGCTTTCAATGAAAGGGCTTTTAAGATTTCCTCATCCAAATTGTTCATTTTTTCTCTCTTTAAGTTGTATTGAAACCTCCCAAGAAAATCCTCTAAGTTCTCATCTTCTTTTTGCATCATTTTGAATACCTCGTCCTTATAATTAGTAGGCATACAATAATCTAGATACCTATCCAAAAATTCCTGCCTCATATCATTCCAAGTCCTAATAGATTGAGTGACTAAACCCATGAACCATTTCAGAGCAGCCCATTTCAATTTTGAAGGGAACAATCTGAGTTTTTGAGATTATTCTAAATAATCATAGGTTTAGCATAAGACTTCAAAATAAAATAGAAATGTTTCAAGATCCTCACTTCACAATCCATAAAATTTTGGGATGAAAGATGGTGAAATGTTTTTCGTTGTTGTATGGGTTTCCTCATCTACTATAGGGAATCCAAATGAGTTATCTCCTTCCCTATTTCTCCCATTGTTACCTCTACCTCCTCCATTATTTCCTCTATGACCTCCATTATTTCCTCTACCTCCTCCTCTACCCCTTCCTCCAAATAGTGAAAATTCTCCATCTTGTACTTCTTTTTCCACGATAGGTTCTTTAGAATCTTCTGGCTCCTCTATTAATGGTTGATGGAGAGAGTTTATACCTCCTCTTCTTCTCTAGGTAATTCTACTTCTTCCACTACAATAGGCTCCCCTATGTAGGTGAAGAAGGGTTCTTCTCCTAGGTCAAATTTAGTAGATGGAGTGGGAGAATCTTCTAATTCAGTACCTACCCCTTGAATTCCAGGAATCCTAAGGTTGGGAGTATGATTCTGGGATGGAGGTGTATCTTGTCTATTCCTTGAAGTAGTTGCAGTTGTAAAAATTGCACTTTTTCCCCTAGATATAAACCTTCCCCTAGAATCTCTTTCTCTATGCATGCCATTTTTTTGATGATTTTTAATTGGGATAGTAATCCTTTTTTTGATCCTCCATATCACTAGGTGCAAGAGGAGAGCATACTTCAAGAAATTATTAATTTTCCCTTCTTCTTTTTTAATGTAAGATATCGGCTACCTAGTTATACTTCCCCGAAAATGGCGCCAAAATGTTTAGTCAATTTAGTGTGTCCTAAATTGCTACATAAGTTATCAATCTGAAAGTCATAAACTGATGAAGTGTAGTGCACTATATGTGCTGGACAACCCCTTTCTTACCTCACTGTTTTCAATTTTATCTTGTTTTGGGGTCTTGTTATTGTTGGTCTCCTAAAGTGTTTTAATGCAAATGGAAATCCTAGTCTAAAGTTTTAAGAATACTTTAAAAGATCAAGTGTGGATGTAGGATTGAAAACAAGGTTTATGCTTCTTATGATAACTTCCAAACTTAGAACTTAAAAGATCTCAAAATATGTTGTCAACAAAAACATAACTTGAATGAGAGTGTAAACATGCAGCTACATAAATCACTAAAAATGAAGTACTGAAAATGACGTTACTATCTCTGTTATCCATCCTATTTGTAGAATTGAAATCCAATAAACTATTGCACTCAAAACGAAAGAGTAAAGAAACTAGAAACTAGTCAATGATTTCACCCATAATCACAATATTTCATCAATTAACTTCTAAAATGGGGTTAAGCTAAAGACTCCATAAATATCATCATATGCATGAAAAGAATGACATCTAAATTTCACACTATTGAAAGCAAAGTCAATTAGTTCATCTATAATCACAACATTTCATCAATTAACTTCTAAAATGGGGTTAAACTAAAGACTCCAGAAATATCATCATATAGCATGAAAGCACTAATATCTAAACTATCTACTTGCAGAATAATGAAAGAAAAATCAATTTCTTCACCTATAATCACAATAGATTTCCAATTAACTTCTAAAATGGGGTTAAGCTAAAGGCTCTAGAGATATTATCATATAGCATGAAGAACTGAAATCTAAACTATCCTAAGTAGTAAACAAATCTCACTAAATAAAAGCATAACAACTGGAATTGAAAACTAAATTTCAATAGAGGAAGGAAGTCTTAGATCACCACTTGATGCAAAAACTACATTAAGAAGCTCGAGCATAACCAGACATAAAGACTTATTCTAAAGTGCACTGATTTGTATTAGTAGAGAATGTAACAAGCTGCAAAAACATGTACATGATTAGAGTGATTGAAATTATAAACAAAACATGAGAAATGTACAGCTCAAATGAGAGAAGATATACATGAATAACTATACAAAACAAAAGAAGGGACCTCAGCTAAGCAGGGGCCCTCTACACAGCTTTCGACTAACATGTTGTTACTTCAAACCACGCTTAAACAACCATGTGAAAAACAGAGTTTTGTATTATGAAATAGAGGAATATGTCTCTCGGTTACACAACAACAAAATAACGCTATATCAACAGTATCAAGAACTAACTATCAACATTACAAATGCTTATGTTTATAGAGAAAATGGATAATTGTATCTCAGAGGAATTTGTTCAGCAATAGACACATGAACAGGTCAAAATCCGAGGATTCAGCTTCTCAGTTGCCACGAGAAGTAAATCTATGTGAGGTGGATGTTAGATTACATTATGGAGATGGCCTGGAGGTGGAAAAAATGGATCCATGAGTTCAAGAACAACTTTAGACTTCTTTTATGTGCAGGAACAAAGTCCTAGTTGATGTAGAACTCTCTGCTAACCACCCTTTGACTGGTACCTTTCCTTACGAATTTGGCTAAGAAAATAGGACATCATCCATGTGTGGATCATTCTAAAGCTGCCCATGTGTCTCATTTCTCCTACCGACACTTGTAACCTACAGACCAATGGAAATGACTACATAATTGCGAGTTATCTGTGGAAAGTGGCTACATTCTATAGCTTATAAACAAAACCTATATCAAATAGCACACACAATGATATAATTTGAAAATCACTCAAATACACTCCTGAAATCAACTTGTAACAACTTTTGATAGCTTAGGAGGCACTAAAATGGGAAGATAGAAGAGAAAAGGTTTAAGAAAATGCGTGGAAGAGAGGTAGTTTTGGTGCTCAATAGGGACCTTAGACTTAGGCTTGCACGAAGGGACATACTTCTACAACTGTGTAATGGGGTCTACACCCCAGGCTTCAACCTCCTCTATTTCCACTTCCACATCCTCATCATCCATGGGGATGTATTTAATATCCTCCTCTTCTACTTCTAGGTTTATAGCCTTGCCTTTCTCTTGGGCAGTGGGATTTGGTGGGTTTCATCTTGATGATGCATGCATCGGTATGGTAGGCTGGTTTCCCTTCTTGTCTTTCATGGTCTCGTTTGTTGGGGATGGCTTTGGTCTTGGCATTCTCGGAGATTTAGGGACCTCCACCAATACTTGAGCTACTTTTGGGGTAACTACTCGGTCTCTCTCTCCATTCCTTGTGCTGGCTCCTCTACTAGTTGTTGTGTATTGATAACTTCTAGGGGCATAGACATGATCTTCCACAAGAATTCCTATGTGTCTACTGAAAGGTCGCAAATACCCCAAAAACTATCAAAATCTCATATTGCTCACAATTAATAGTGCTTGAGAGCTCAACTGTTGAATACTCAAAATGCCAAGTGTTTTTTGTTGGGCAGCCACTTGTAATTTATATGGAAATTTGAATTCAAATCTGTCTATACCCCCTAAAATCAGTTCATTAATGCTAGATTGGAGGCATATTTTTAAGGATCTAAGCCATAAATTTCATCTTAAATGCCAACCACCCACTCCATTTGGCCTCACTTCTGTCGTTTTTTCATGAACAATGACTTTAACAGTCACTTTCTAGCCAACATGCACAATATTTCCCTGGGCAGTGCAACTCCCTCTGTGCTGCTGTGGACCCAGTGACATGTCCTTGCTTCACACCATCTTCCCATCGCGCACCTCTCCCACCTGAGCAATGTAGTTTATAGTCTTGAACCTCCTTTCAGCTACTTGGAGTGCTAAGACTATGCCACTTTCATTTAGTGACATGGTCGGACCACCGGTGTATGACGTCAAGCAACTTCCATTCACCTTCCTGGGAAGGGTTCTCCATTTAACTTGACCATCTGTACCACTCCTCCGTCGGTAATCTCCTTAAGTGTGTGTAACTTGATGTGTTGATCATGCCATGCCTTTTTGCACTACTTTTGGACCTACTAGTGAAGTCCAGCCAAAAATCTTTCTTCTTCGAGCTCATCTAGTTGTGTGAGCCTCTCTTCCATGGCTCTGTGATCCATCATAACTATGAGAATTGCTATGCGTAAACTAGGCACAATGTATTCCATAGGCATTATGACTTCCACACCATAGACAAGCTTGAAAGGGGTTTGTTCCATCAAGTTCTTGCATGTCATTCGATAAGCACTCAATACAACACATATATGTAGGTCCCAATCACTTCGCTGAGCATTTCAAACCTTGGTCAACGCATTTTCAAGAAATTTGTTGAATGCCTCCACTGTCCCGTTGGCCTGTGGGTGATAAGGTGTGCTCTTCTAGTGATATACTTGAAACTCCTATGTTAGCTCACTAATCGTCTCATTTAGGAAGTGTGTACCATGATCACTCATCAAGAACCTTGGAAATCCAAATCGCCTTAGTACATGCTCAAATAGGAACTTCATGGCTGTCATGCCTATGCAATCCTTTCACTGGCTGTGTTTTTTCCTAATGAGTCAAATACTCCATCGCAATGATAATGTACCTTGATCCTGTCTCCCTTGTGGCTAAATGGGTCCTATAAAATCGATTGCCCACTTCTCAAATGGTTGCAACATCATTTGTGGATTCAAAGGTATTTCATCCCTCTTCAATGGCCTACCCATTTTTTGAAATACATCACACGCCTTGTAGTATACTTTTGAATCCCAATGAAGGGTTGGCCACCACAACCTTGAGCATAGAATCTTCTGTGTAGTTTCTCTCCCTGCATAATGTCCTCCCGTGGCACCCCCATGAGTGTCCATAAGGATACTGCTTCTCTCAAACTTAGGTACATACCATTGCAATATCTCATCAGTATCAATTTTATACAAATGCCCAACAATGATAGAGAAATTTGCCACACGCACCACTAATTCCTTCTTTTGGTGGAAAATCTATCCTTCTGGTGTCATTCCTGTAGTTAGGAAGTGTATTATATCCTCAAAATGACCATTTGCAACGCGCACTATAAATAGCTATGTGTCAGGCAAGCTTTCTTCCAAGTTAGTAGGTTCATACCTATTTCGATGGGCAACAGGTGGTCCAGTCCCATGTTCAATCATCCTGGCTTCATAACAACTTGAAAATTGTACTCCTTGAACAATAAGAGCCATTGGTAGATTCTTCCCCCCAGCACAAGCTTATTGACCAGGTACTTCAGTGCAGAGTGATCCGTATACATCTTAAAATGGCCTCCTAGCAAGTAGTGTTGGTACTTCTTGAGTGCATACACCATAGCTAGCCCCTCACATCTAGTGGTAGAATAGTTCTTTTCTGCTTTGGATAATCTACGACTTGCGAACGTGATAGGGTGGTCCAAGCCTTCTTTGCCAACCTATGTTAGTACTTCTCCCAATGCTATACATGACATGTCGACATGTACATGTCGACATGTACATGGAACTCTTTCTTGCAGTTCGGGAAGACTAGAATCGGTGTGGTAACCATCATTTCTTTCAATATATCCAAGCTCTTCTTATCGTCATCATTCTAGTAGAACGTAACATCCTTCTTCAACAATTTTTTCGTACGCGTAATGATTTGGGCATAACTTTTGATAAACTTTCTGTAATATCTCGTATGTCCTAGACTAGTGCGAAATTGTTTCACACTCCTTCGCACTTCCAAGTTCAGTATCCCTGCAATCTTCACAAGGTCTACCATCAGTCCTTATATGCAAACCACATGATCCAATAGGTTCCCAAAAGGAATGCAAAACAGTCACTTCTTTATATTCAGCACGATTTGGTATCTTTGACAGGTATCTAGCATCAGGCGCAAGCTTACTACATGGCATTTAACCAGCCCAAATGCAGTCTAGTCATCAAAATATACCTCCAAGAACTTATGAATAAATTCCTTGAATGCCACAAAAACCACACGTGAAACAATTGCAGGCGCATTCTTCAGTCCAAACGACATTACAGTGTATTGAAAATAACCCCACCATGTCACGAAGGTTGTCTTGCTTCTATCCTCTAGCCTAATTTTGATTTGGTGGTATCAAGGCAACCCATTAGTGAAGGAATGTGCTTCCTAGCTAGATACATTGTCTAACACTTCATCTGTGAATGGAGTCAGGAAAGGATCCTGCGCACAAGCGTCATTCAATTTTCTGAGATCCACGCATATCCTTATCTCATCCTTCTGCTTCTTCTCTTGCACCACCATTGGTCTTACCCAATCAGATTCTTCCATAGGCTCAATGATGCATGCTGCTAACACCTTGTCTATCTCTAAGAGGAACTTATCCTTGTATTTTAGATTGAGACAGTAATGCCTTTTCTTAACTGGCTTCGCGTCGGGCTTTAACATGATCTTCATCATTCCTAGGTCCCTGATTATTCCTTTTAGATCTACAAACTTGGTAGGCAATAAGTCCTGGTACTCGCAAAGAAATTTAGTGACCTTACCCACTATCGCGTCATCTCAGTAGTCTCCAATCTTCATGAATTTGGGTTCTACCTCTGTACCAATGTTCACTTGTTTCATTTTCAACAGTGCGATTATGTCAGGGTTCTCAATCTGTGGTCCTTGAACCATGCGGTGGCCTTCTGTTTCTAGAATGTTAATCTTTCATGGATCCTCATCCTCTTCTTCAGTAGTTATGTTATAACATTCTAGCGTGTGATTCAACTAAGTAGCCCATTCTGGCTAAATTAGGTTTAAATGATCCTGTGGTATCCTAAAGATTTCTGCTTTTACCTCCTGTAGCGCTTCATCAATACTGTCAAGCCCGTCCTCAAAACTAAATGTAATCCTGAATCCTTCATGCAGGATATCCCATTTTCCTATTGCATGGTGGAGCTCTATTTCTATATACAAATTCATTGGGATAACATCCAGGGTATGACAGAATAGGTGCACCCACTCAGGTTGGGGCTTCTCTCCATAAGCATGTCTCCATTTGGATAGATACGAGTGTGGATCGTTCTACCATCGTATTTGTCTATCAGTCATGTCTTAGGCTTCCCAAATCATGTTCTCATCATCCTCCTACATTCATGCCAATCATCAAATCTTCCCTTGTTTGTACCCCACCATCTTGCAGGCGTCGCACGTAGTGCCTAGTCCAAGGCCTAAAAATGCTACTTTTCAGGTACCTCCCTTTCAAATGCATCCAAAAATATATCTACCTCATTCAAGCCATCATAAGTAGGAAAATTTATTACCTTTAACGAAACATAATGCAATGACTGGGTCATCATGTTGCAATTTAGCGTAGTTACTTCATGTAACTGTTTCTGCCAACATTCTATTTCTTTGTTGAAGTCTGAAGTTCAAGAACTCTCACAATCCCAGGTATTCCGTCCATCCACGTGGGATTCACCCATCTTGGTCTCACCTTGTTATCTTATATATATAGTCTAGGTCATCATTTCTCTCATAATCACAGACAGGTTTAATATAGCATGATCCTTCAGCAAGATCAAGGGGATCGAGGGGTACTATGACATGCAACGATTTATTCTCAAAGATCATCTTTCACTTCTTCTGATTGATTACCCCATTCATATTAGTAGCCCAGTAAATTCCTAGGAGAATAGGATAGGGATTGTTGTCATCCACTATATTTATTACTTCAAATCCATCCAGAGCGCTTGCTCCCTCAATATCCACGATCACCCCCTGCTACTGCCCCATGGGGATGATTTTCCAGTGATTCACCATTCTTAGCTGAATCAGAGACCATTGTAGCATAACTCTTCCCATCTACTCCCAAGTCTGTTTGGTAGGAAATTCACATCTAACCCTAGGTATAAAATGACCCGATCCATTTCATATTCTCCTATATGTGTAGTTAGTCTTATCTCCCATCCCATCCTTGTTTTATGCTTGCCATTCTTTCATACTACGCAAGGCTCACCTGATGCGATTCTAGCGCATCTATTGATGAGTTCTTGTAACCCTTTTACAACCTTACTGTCGCGCAATAACTTCATATAGGTTTCCAAGAAAGTTGTGAACATAGAGGGGTCCATCTCCGGCTCCGGCTTATCCTTGCTTCTTGAGGTGGAGGCCTTAATGAAGCTCTTCTTAGCTTCCATGAAGGCTTCATGAGTGCACTCAAAGTCGAACTCAACCTCCTTTGTCAGAGCTTTGCGAACCCATGTACTATCTTCTAGCTGTTTCCCCTTGTCATCTTCTATCGCAATTCCACTTCTGAGCACTATATTTATGTTTGGATCTTCCTCACACAACTCATACCTCATCATCTAGAGGTTCTGATTTGGCAGAGGGTGGAGCGCCCCTTTGTCACGTATCCTAACTATTAGCGTAGGATAGTCTTCTGTTTCGTGATCAAACAGTGTGCAATACTTGCAAGAGGGACATGTTGGATTAGTGCAATCATGGGCATAGAGTTCTGATCCTTTGCAATTGTAGCAAATGAACTGTCCTCAAACTCTACCAGGTCCTCCTCTGCCTCGGCCTCTTCCACGCCCTTGAAATCCTATTTGCACTATTCCCGTGTTTTGGTCAAGGGGTTGCATTTCGGCCTGAACCCTATAGGCAGGAGTTCTATCCATCATCAGTTCATAGCTCCTGCAAGTACTCTCATGATGTCCTATCAACCTACAAAATTTGCAGAAGAGCTATTGTGGTGCTTGCACATACTTTTGTAGCAAGTGACAGTTATCCATGGCATGTTTTCTGGCTACCTGACAGATAGTGCAACATAATGCAGGCCCCACGCTAGGGCTTGCTTAAGCTTCTAGCATTAAAGGTGTCGGTCCTCTTCCTGCAATGTAATTTGTAAAGACCAGGAAATGGTCTTTGTCATGACCCTGGCTCTATCATTTTAAGCTCCATACCTCCTTGCATACCTTCGGTTGAACCGTTCTATCCTACTTCAAACTTTGCATCTCAAGGCACAGATTCTTCAGTTGTGCATGGATCTACCAGACTCCTAGAATAAGATCTTGCGTTAGAGTCTCATGTAGTCTCATGGCAATCTCCAAGGCCTCTACTTGAGTTGTTATCTTCTGTTGTGACAACACACTCCTTAAGTGTGGTAGTAGTGAAGGCACAAACCTCTTGTGATGCTATCCATATGTCAAATTCATGTTGGCTTCATAGATCATACATTTTAGTCTCTGGTCTATTTCCCAAGGTGTCTCACCTAGTTTCATTGTGATCTCTTTGAATCCCACAATGGACTACACTTCATATTTAGGCGTACTAAATTCCCTATTTAATGCTACCTGGATGTCTGCTACTCTAGCATTCAAGTTATCATTAGAGTACTTAATATACCAGGTTAGCGCGCGATCTTGCAGAGCACTAACCAATGTCGTGTTCTTTATATGATCATCTGGAACACCTTGAGCTTCCCATACAGGTCTCACAACAAACCAGAATTGGTCCGAGTCCTCATTTCCCAAGCCTTTGAACAAAGGAAACTTCACTCTATTTTCCATATTGAACCATGGTGGAGGTGGAGGTGGTACAGGAAAAGTTGGAGGGGGTGTGGGTGGAGGTGGAATTTTTGGCAATCCTTGTTTTATTAATTGAATAACACTTTGTAGAGAAGCCTTCGCTATCCCTTCTTCGTCACTTCACAGAGGTGAAATCAAAGGGTTATACTCTGGACCCTTTTTTCCTTCGTTTCTGTAATTTTTTCCACTTCGTGTAGTCCCAAATATCAAGATAGCTCCATAACTTGTTTTCTACACAACAACATTTTAATCCAGGTATTCAAATATTTTCCGTACTTACCTCGTAATCCTTTGAAAAAATGTTGCTCCACCTCGCTATAGCTGACTGAGATGTCGACCACAAATTCAGTCACAAATCCTCCTATGACGCGATCGAGCCAATGATTGACAATGCGGGTGATCTTATCCTTCGATGCTTCAAACCTTTGCACTAGCTTTGGGGTTCACACAATAGGACTGTAAAGTTTCCACCTTCCTTGACTATCTACTAGCTTCATGATCCACTTGTATAGCTCGATAAGGAAGGAGTAGAAAAATATCTTGTGGATTTCTGTATATAGGTACCTCTCCAACCACTATATTTTGTCAGTCGCAGGTTTCTATCCTCTTGTTCCGCGAATTCATGGATATTTCTATCCAACCAATCTCTAATATCCTTCTTAGTTGGATTCCAATGATATGACATCACACATCTATTATGCAAATTCCAGTCTCGGCAACGGAACCATTTGTTGGCGTGAAGAGGCCTAACCGAGGTTCAACGTTATTTAGCCAAACAAAACCCTACACTACTGGCCCTTTCGGCATCAGCCTGTGGAGCGCGGACTGAAGTCTCACCAAAGAAAATATGGGGGGATGCAAGAACCAAGTTTCTGCACCCTAAGATGGTTGTGATGTCATTTGATTTCTTCTATCCCTTCCTTCATGCAGGTGGTCCCATTCTAGGGCTTGTAAGACAAACTCTCTGTTCCGGCTTTCAATACCTTCACGAAAGTATACAATCGACTTTCATGTAGCCCTAGACTAGTGCTCAGGTACTTCCATGCTATTATGGTAGCACACCATGCAAAGTCATCAATTACCCTAAGTGACTTGCTTATCTTGTCAACTACTTAAAGTTATTACCGTGCAAGCAAATATTCATAATTGCATTCAATTATTCAATGTAGTGGCATTCATTCGCACATTGTATAAGAATAATAAAGGAAAATCATACATAAAATATCCAAACCAGAAGAAAGTCACAAAAGTTGTAGAATAACTCCTTTTATTAATATCTACCAAGTGTTTACAAACTTTGTCCACCCTGCGCACACAGCTGCAGGGGTCTGTGCACTCAGCTATGGACTTCTATCCTAGGCCTCTACACACTCAACTATAAAGCCTCTACCTATGCTACAACCCAGACTTAGACTTCTTGATCTAAAGCTATGAATCACTTACATGTTCCCCTTCCTCTAACTACTTAGAGATTAGCTCTTTTTATACAATCCCATTGTCCACAGACCATGGGTAGATATATTATAGCCGAATTTACTTTACAAAACTAATGGTTGGCTCCCTTTATGACACATAACACCTTCGTGCTCCGCGATGACAAAATGTAGAGTGTTTAAAATAATATTACAAAAATTTGACTTAAACATGGGATTTTAGCCCCAAAATTTCCCTTGGGGGATCTCACTCCCAACATAAGGAAACTGAAAAATTGAAAGAGACAGTGTTGAGGTTCTAAGTGGAGTAGGGAGGTGGCCACCAATATCCACGTGGATCAGGGTAGAAAACGACCAAGTTTTGCTCTGCTAAGGCTTGTTTTTGTTTAGCTTGTAGGACGTCCAACTGTGTTTTGAGGGTGCCCATGATGTCCATCTTGAAATATTCCAGGAGGTTACCGATTTCCATTCATGTTAAACCTCCATTATGTGGTTTTATTCCTTGGTCATAAGATCTCGGCTTCCTGCTCCTGTGCGTGTGATTCCTCGCGAACACCTGATACAAAAGCAAATGATTTCATCATAATGTTCTTGAGAAATATCTCCTTTCCCCATTAAATTTAGAGTTTCTATCCATTCTTCTTTCATTCCTTTAATTAAGATATCTCTTAGGACTTCTTTTGGTAGGGTGGTGTGTGGATATCTATGCAAATTATAATGAAATCGTTCGACATATTCTTCTAGAGTTTCATTATCCTATGCAACCATCTTGAAGATTTCATCTTTTAGTTCCCTAGCCTTGCAAAAGTCTTGGTATCCTTTGAGAAAGGAAGTTTTCATGTCATCCCAAGAGTTAATAGTACGTCCACCCAGACCCATGAACCATCGCAAGGCTTCTCCTTTCAAAGTAGAAGGGAACAATTTTACCTTTTGAGGGTCAGTGGTGTAGTCATACCCTCTGTAGAGGACATCAAACTTGAACAAGGCATCAAGATCTTTGATGATAATCCCATGGAAAGTTGGGATGCTCTGCAAAGGAATAGCCTTCATAGGGGCATTGGCCACTTGTTCGACTATGGGTTATTCCAATGTCGAGGTTTGACCTTGAGGTGGCTGATTTTCCATTTGGTAAAAAAAGTGCCAATATCATTCAGGAATTTCAGGGGGGTGCTATTTGAGTAAGCGAATGATTCGCAATCTGAGTTGGTTTAGAAGTACTGCCACGAACTGGGATCACAAGAGATATTTGTTTATACAGCTAAGGTCCTGCCTTAGTAGTTCCATTGATTTCTCCCTCTCCTTCTCTTAAATTACATGATTTTCCTTCCTGTAGAGGATCATAATGTAAATTTGTTGTAACCTGGATACTTTGTTTATATCCTCCAATTTGGCTTGGAATCTTAGTATAAGCTATAGATGGTGAGCCTACTACCCGAGGGATTACAATAGGGCTTTTCCCAGATACAGTCCAAAATCTTGCAGATGCTTGAGACTCTACTTTTCTTACGATTTCGTCTATAAAAGTTTTTCTCCCAAGGTTCACCGATCCCTTTGGTTTTTTGGATTTAAATGGGGGGTTTTGATCTTTTTTTATCTCTCTATTACTATTCATTCATAAAAATACCTATTCCTATTTAACCTCTGTCATTTTGCTGAAAATCAGGTTGGTGAGCAACAACTTTATTTCCTAGTTATCTAGGTTCTTTCCTGATCTGATAATCACCCTATGAGTGACCTCAGTTAAAGATTTAATAAATGAAGGTATTACAGACTCATATGTTGGTGTGTGTGTCTATGTTATTTAAGCAACAGATCGATCAGATTGCAAATACATAGACACTTGAAATGGAAAATAATAGAGAAATGTAGTAAGCAAATACAAGAACACAAAAATTTAATAAGGAGTTCACCCTATCCTCCAGGGCTACATCTTTGGTCTAGCTTTCAGTGGTGGCCTTAGTTTATTGTGTCTTGAAGCAGAGAATTACAATGAAGGAGCTCAATGTGAGTCTCCTGAAACAGAATTTTCTTGGCAGGGTGGTTCTTGGATGCCCCAAACCACTAGAGTACACATACTCTTTTCCTTACCAGCTCTGTGACCTTTTGGTCTACAATGGAGAGAGCACAATGTGGTGCTCAATCCAGACAAATCCTCTTTGGGATGGCTTGAATCCCTCAAGCTCTCGAGTGGTCGATGCTGCCTTCGGTAAGCTCGGCCCTCTGTCTTCCATTCTGCTTTTGCTTCACAGTCTTTCTTCTCTCTGTTCTTCCTTTATGTGTTTTGTCCCCCTCTTAGGGTTCTGGTGTCTTTTTGTTTTTCTCTCAGTGCCTGCTCTATTCTCTACTCATGGCTTAAAACCATTCATACCCATGGCTCTTCAATTCCTCTTCCACTTCTTATCAGGTCGCCTGCTACAGTCTCGGTTGGAGTTCCCTGTTCGGTAGGAGTTGCCAATTCAATTTGTTGGTTTAGTTTTTGTGTTACATCATGGAATGAGTCTTCTGCCACCTTGGTAGTCAAATCGAACGTCAAATATTTACAAACTACAGCTTAATCCCCCGTCGATTCCGCTTTCCCATCGAGCATGATCTTAGCCATTAGATCTAGGGCCTGCATATCTGACGCTATTCATTCATCCCGCACGGTTGACTAGCTCGACCATTAACTCGTGATGAGTGGTGGTTTTCTCTCTCCTCCATTTGCCACGCGTTGACCACTAAGTGGGATTGTTCCATTTTCGACGATTCCGCTTACCTTTTGAGGGTGCCCCCAATCAATACCGCTGGTTTTCAAATCGAGTCTTGCCTTTAGTGCTTTAGCCTTTATCCGATGTTTTTCCTGACTCTCATGCAACGAAGTTCTTGGGGCTTCTCCAATTTGGGGCTTTTCACCCAGTGATGTGTGATTAAGCACTAATCGTGCATCAAAAAATGCCTCCATTTCCCGATCCAGGCCTCCTAGGGGTTAAATTCGCCTCCTGCCCAATCTCCATCGGCCTCGGTTAGTGCACTTTGACCTAGGTCCTCGTCGTTCCACCCTGGATACCATTGCCACTGGTTTAGAGGTGTTTTGGATTGTTGTTGTAATGTCTTTGAAGTCTGTCCCAATCTGGTACAGCCATGGCTCTATTTATCTCTCTTTATTGATCCAATTCAGATCATGGCCTTCCCATTGAAAAGCTTTTGGAGTCCAATTCTGAGGTACTCAACATCTCCTTTGCATGTCGTCCTCACCTTCCTATCCAAGACTATGTCTTCCTATAATTCATTAAGATATTCATGTAGCGGGTCATCAATAGAAGGCAATTGACTTTGCTCTTTAGGACACTCAATCATTGAAGGTTCAAATAATCTCAAGCAATCTGCATTTACGATTGAGTAGATGTGCATGTAAGTTGGTAGATCAAGGCAAAAAGCATTTTCACCAATCTTCTCAAGTATTTTGAAGGGTCCATACTTGATAGGCTTTAGATTTTTACCTTCACCCTGCATCCTGTCCTTGCTAATATACAACCATAATTGGTCTCAAACTTGAAAACTATGCTCCATCCGATGCTTATCATGCCTTGCATTATACTTGGCTTGGCTCTTTTCCAGCTATTCCTGTATTGCCTGGTGGATCTCCTAGATCTGTTCAATGAACCTAGTTTCCTTGTCCACATCACTGTGTCCATCAACCGTGGTATCTTTACCAAAGACAAAATCCAAAGGAGACCTTGGTATGAAACCAAAACAGGTCTCAAAAGGAGATCTATGTGTAGAAGAGTGTTTTGCTCTATTGTAAGCATGCTGCACATAACACAAATGTTCATCCCAAAGCTTAGGATGTTTGTTGCAATATCCTCTAAGTAATTGGATCACTGTCCTATTAACTACTTCTGTCTAGCCATCGGTTTGTGGATGAAAAGCTATGCTTTTCTTTAGTTGGGTGTCCATCAACTCCCACAGGCTTGACGAAAACTTCCCCACAAATTTGGCATCTCGATCAGATACAATAGAAGTGGGTAATCCAAAATGAACCCATACATGTTCAAAGAATAGTTTTGTAGTTTGTTAAGCTATAATCTGTTTATTACAAGGTATCAAAATACACATTTTGTTGAACCTATCCACAACCACATATAGATAATCATGACCCTTCCTAGATTTGGGAAGTCCTCCAGCAAAATCCATGGAAACACTTTCCCAAGGGTGAAAAGGAACTGGTATTGGAGTGTACAAGCCTAGTTTTGTATTGTTGGGATTTCTTTTAGCACACATAGTACACTCTCTTACATATCTAGAAATTGTTTCATTCATTTTCGGCCAATAACAAAATTTTTGCAGTTGTGCAACTATTTTACTTACCCCAAAGTGACTTGATATCAGAGAAGTGTGTGCCTCTCTAATTATCTTTACTCTCTCGGTTTGTGGAATGCAAAAGTTTCCCACAATGATATAAGATTCCGTCCTTTACATGATAATCCAATTCATCTACCTTTTTGCCTTGACTCAAAGTTGCATATACATCTTTAAAGTCTACATCTTGAGCATATTGTTCAATGTAGCTTTCATGTAGTACAAAATTATGCTTAAGTATATTAGATGCATTTATAATGGGTGTAGATAGCATGTCTGCAGCTTTGTTATGTATGCTCTTTTTATATCTAATGACTAAATGAAACTATTGTAGAAAACCCATCCATCTGTAGTGTCTTTATTGCTGCAACTTAGTTTGAGAGTGTAGATATTGAAGTGGTTGATGATGAGTATGTATTACTGTCTCTTTGCCGATTAAGTAATGTTTCCACCTTTTCACACTCTGAACTAATGTATAAAATTCTTTATCATATGTAGGATAGTTAACTACTGCAAGATTAAAAGTCTCAGAATGATAACATATGGGTTTACCGTGCCATGTCAACACTGCTTCCATTGCATAGTCACTGGCATCTGTTTGGATCTCAAATAGTCTTTGTAGATCAAGCAGTGCTAGTACAGGTGTTGTACTAATCTTTTCTTTCAAGATGTCTAAGGCTTTCTGATGTTTGCCTCCCCACTGAAACAACTTGTTCAATCCTGTCAAAGCATGTAAGGGAGCTGCAATTGAGGAAAAATTACAAATGAACTTCCTCCAATATTGTGCTACTCCTAAGAAGCTTCTCACTTCTGTAGCAGACTTGGGTTTAGGCCAGTTTACAATGACTGCCACTTTAGAGGGATCTATTTTCAATTCACCACCCCCTACTATATGACCCAAATAATTTAGAGATGTTTTGCCAAACTCACATTTTGAGAGTTTAACATAAAGTTTTTCTTTTTTCAAAACATCTAATGTCTACTTAACATGCTTTAAATGTTCTTCCCACATTTTGATTAAAATCAGAATGTCATCCAGATACATAATAACCAAATCATCAAGAAAAGGCCTGAGTACATCATTCATTAATTTCATGAAAGTAGCAAGGGCATTGTTCAAGCCAAAAAGCATAATGAGCCACTCATACAATCCTTTCTTTGTTTTGAAAGCAGTATTACATGCATATTGCTCTGCAACTCTAACTTGATGGTATCCACTATGCAAATACAGCTTGGTGAAATAAACAACTTCCTTCAATTGATCTAAAAGATCTGTTGGCATTATGATACATATGTTGTACTTGATGGCAACCCACTCATCTCAGATGATAAATTATAGTGCAACAAAGTTATTTTCTGGTTCACGGACTTTCACACAGAGAAAAGTTCACACACTTTCATGCAGGAAAAAGTTCCTTTCATGAAGAGAAAAATTCACTCACTTTCATGCAGAGAAAAGTTCCTTTCATGCAGACAAAAGTTCCTTTCACGCAGAGAAAAGTTCATGCACTTTCATGCAGAGAAAAGTTCCATTCATGAAGAGAAAAGTTCATGCACTTTCATGCAGAGAAAAGTTCCTTTCATGCAGAGAAAAGTTCACACTTTCATGCAGAGAAAAGCACACGCACATGGGAAATCTTATGGTTGGTTCATGGTATTAGTCCAACATTTTTTGATCCTATGGTTTTGGTCCATGGTATTGCATCCAAAAGTGTTGATCCCAAGTATTGGGTCCATGGTATTGAATTGTTATGGTTTTTGGTCTGTGGTATTGTGAAAGGCCTAAGGCTATAAAAGAGGAAGAAGATCATTTGGCAAGGCATCTTCTGAATTATTGAATATCTGATAAAGTGCTAGATCTGGAATACTGTGATTGGGTTATGGTGCAGATCTCGATCTGAATGAAGAACGAACCTGAGCACAAGGAGAAGGATAAGTTCTATTGATGGGTCAGAATCTTAAGGCTGGAATAGTGGCATCTCTATATGATTTTGATCTGTGATATGTGGTGCACGCTTGATCTATAAATCTGATAATCTAGGTTAACTAATATCTGAATTTTTGAAAGAATGAATTTATAGATCTGTACACAGGTTTCTAAATAGTGAAGTAGCATACATCTCTTGATTTATGTTCTAGCTGCTTCTGTTTATTGCTACAGTGTTCTAGGTTCAGAAGTGGGTGTCTGCTGATTACTATATTGATCTGAGTACAGTCGTCAGAGAAGTGTTTATTTTGATTCAGTTTTGATTGGTGAAAAGGTGATTGGTTGATGCATAAATTATTGATGTTTGATTGATGTTATTTGTGGATCCAGTTTGAAACTTTATGAAACGTGGTCTCTGGAAAGAAGAGAAGGTTGTAGTCTTCTGCAAGTAGCAGCCTGCGTACTAGTATCTCAACGAGTACAAGAACTAAGGGGGTTGTAGCTCCTTTCTAGGAGAAGCTGGAAAGAAAGAGAGGGTTGTAGCTCTCTGCAGGTAGCATCCTGCATATTGGTAAAGGACTGCACTAGTACAGAATCATTGTAAAAAGAAGTTTCTAATTGAAAAGATAGAGACATATTGCAACAGGTGGTGTTCACCCACATTGGGTTTCCACCTTATATCTTGTGTTCTTGTGTGTGATTGTCTTATGCTCTATTTTTCTAATCCTGGTTACTGTTTATATGATCCTGATGCACAGATTAATGCTCAACATCTATAGAATATTTTAAATTATAAGTCTGTATGGTATACACGGGTTTCCTTAGCTGTAGTTGCATATATACGGAGTTTTCTCTAACTGAAGTAGCGTATACGTTTTGGGTTTGATAAAGAAAATAATTTACCAGATAATACTGATTCACCCCCTCCCCCTCTCAATATTATTTCCAACAATTGGTATCAGAGCCAGGTCCTTCAGAGGAAGCTTGATCGCTTGAAGGAAGATCTATCATCATGAGCAACTACGAGAGAGAAGCATCAATCAGGCCACCAATCTTTGATGGGAGCAACTTCGTCTATTGGAAGGTAAGAGTTATAGCGTATCTTCAATCTCTTGGTACAAAAGTCTGGGATATCATAGATACAGGGTACACTTTTCCATCAGCAACTCCTACAGATCCGGTTGAGAAGAAGCAGTTTGAAACTAATGCAAAGGTTGTCAATACTCTATTAGGATGTCTATCTCAATCAGAATTCGTCAAGGTTATGCAGTATAAAACCGCAAAATAAATATGGGACAAGATCGTTATGAGCTATGAAGGAGATGAAGGTAAAAAGAGAAAAACTTCAAACCCTCTGAATTCAATATGAAAATCTCAGAATGTACAATGATGAAAGTGTGGCTAACTATTTCCTATGAATAGATGAGATTGTTAATTGTATGAAAAATCTGGGTGAAGAAATAAAAGAGGTTGTTGTGGTTGAAAAGGTTCTGAGATATTTGTCTTCTAAGTTTGAATCAAAAGTTTCTGCAATAGAAGAAAAGGAGAATCTACAGAAAATTAGCATGTCGCAACTACACGAAATTCTAACCGCTTATGAAATGAGGAAAGGGGGACCATCAAACAGAAGAGAAGCTACATTCAAGGCCTTAGGAAAAGGAGATTCTTATGACTCAGGACATATGTCAGAAGAGGAAGAATCAAATTTTGTTAAGAACCTTCAACGGGGTGCTGGAAGATTCAGAGGTAAGTTACCTTTCAAATGTTTTGCTTGTGGAAGAGTCGGTAACTATGCTTCCAAGTGTCCTCATAAAGGTAAGGAACCTGTTAGATGGAACAAGAAACATAATGTAAAAAAGAAAATGTATTACACTCATGAAGACAGTGATGGATTTTCAAATAGTGCTGAAGATGAACAAGGTAATAAGTATAGACTTTTAATGGCTTTTGACGATGATGATTTCATGGATGCTATAGATGAAGAAGGTCTTTATGAAGAGATTTCTAAACTCAAAATTTTTTTAGAAGAGAAAAATATGATTATTGATACTCTGCAATTCCAATTGGTGAAAGTGAAAAAATCATTGAAAAGTTCGAATTGTGAAATAGTGGACTTAGAAAAGAGATTGAAAAACTTTAAAAGCTCTATCTTAGATTTGTTAAGATCTGAAAACGTTTAATGAGGATTATCAAAGTACAACGTTCTCCACTAATCAAGACAGGTCTGGGATATAATGAAGAAGCATCTCAAGCACAGAAGCCATGCACCTCCAAAAGTTATATTGATGCAGCAAGGAGAAGTGAACAAATTGACAATCAACAACAAAGGCACAATGCTGCTCACCATGTAAATCAGGGACATTTTTCTTCAAGAATGAAAAGAGATCACCAAGTAAATCAGGGGCAATCTACTTCAAGGATAAACAGAAGCTACAACAGACCATAGGTAAATCATTCTCAATTTGTCTCAAGAATGAATGCCAATGAAAACTACAATTGTTTGGTCCGCAGGGTTGATAATCGCAGGAATTTCTTCAATGGCCAATGTTTCTCTTGTCACAACTTTGGACACAAAGCAGCTCAGTGTGTTTCCTACAAAACTATCATGACTAGAGAATCTAAAAAACAAAGGAGTATCACTGGAATCATGAAAAGGACCTACAATAACTTTTCTGCTCTTGAGAATGAAATAGAATGTTCTATTTGTAATAATTTTGGTCATGAAGATTCTAAATGTAGGAGTAGGTTTTGGCAGGCAACTCAAAAGGAGCAAGCCTCAAATATCAAAACATGGAGACTGAAAGAACTACAACTAGAAAGATGTGGTATAACCTTATATGTAGAAGGGCAGGAAAATCAATGGTACATCGACAATGGATGTTCAAAACATATGACAGGTGATAAAGAAAAACTTCAGTCATATAGTGCCTTGGAGAAGGAGAAGAAGGTCTCATTTGGAAATGACACCCTTGCACTCATAAAAGGTAAAGGTTCTGTTCTTTTAAAAGAAAAGGTCAAAGCAGGAAATTTTATGTATGTTGATGGCTTAAAGCATAATCTATTAAGTGTCAGTCAGATGTGGATCAAGGAACAGAGGTAATATTTCGATCAAATGGATGTAGTGTTCGTGATCTTGATACATGAGAAACAGTGATCAAAGGCATAAGAACTCCAAATAATTTATACATATTCAAAGAAGGACAACAACAATGCTATCTGAGCAAGAATGATGAACACTGGCTATGGTAGCAGAGGTTGGGGCATCTAAGTTTCTCACAGATAAGGAAAGCATGCAAATACTCGGAAGTTCGTGGTCTTCCAGACATCAGAAATCCAGATAATACAATATGCAAATCATGTCATTTTGGTAAGCAAACCATAACTAACTTCCCTGAGAAGGAAGGATTAGCTAGTAGGCCACTTGAACTTGTCCATACTGATGTATGTGGTCCATCTAGGAAAAGGTCGCCTCGGGGAGACGAATACTTTATATTATTATTGACGACTATTCAAGGATGGTTTGGATAGGACTTATGAAGCACAAAGATGAAGCCTTCGAAAAATTCAAATCCTTCAAAGCTTTGGTTGAAAACGAATCAGATCACAAAATTAAATGCCTTAGGTCTGATAGAGGTGGGGAGTTTACCTCAAATGAATTTTTCGATTTTTGTGAAGAACATGGAATAAGAAGGGAATTTTCCACAACCGGACTCCTCAGCAAAATGGAGTAGTGGAAAGGATGAACAGAACGGTTCAACAAATGGCTCGTGCTATGCTTGATGAGTTTGGAACTCCCGCAACTTTCTAGGGTGAAGATGCATTTGCTGCAGTTGTTATTCTCAACAAAACAAATGTCCAGGTGAACAAAACTCAAACCCCTCATGAGCTCTGGTATGGTGAGACTCCTTCGGTAAAATATTTCAAATTTTTGGAAGCAAATGCTATATCAAAAATATTGATGAACATCTTGGCAAGTTTGAACCTAGAGCAGATGAAGGCATTCTCCTTGGTTACTCTCCCCACAGAAAATCTTACAAGTGTTATAATAAAAGGCTTGGAAAAATTGTTGAAAGTATTGATGTAGTGATTGATGAAGAAGAAAACACTCCTAGGCAGGTAAGATCTAAAGATTTCGAAGATGATGAGGACTATCCATCAACATCAAATCAGATTCATGATGAAGAAGAAACCCATGAGGCACCAGACGAACATATAAGGATAGAAGATAAGACTCCATCCAGGTACGTTCAGAAGAATCATCTAGAATCTCAAATTTTGGGGCAGCAAGAGGCAAGTATACAAATAAGAAGAACAATTGTAGAAGCTTCAAGCTATTTGGCATTGTTCTCCTCCATTGAACCAAAAAATGTAAAAGAAGCATGCAAAGATGAATGTTGGGTCAAAGCAATGGATGAAGAACTTGAGAAGATTGAAAAAAATAACACTTGGGAGTTGGTCCCTAGACCAAAAGATAAGAATGTTATAGGGACAAAATGGATATTCAAAAACAAGTTCAATGAAAATGGGGAAGTTATCAGAAACAAGTCTAGACTTGTTTGTAAAGGGTATGTTCAACAAGAAGGAATAGACTTTGAAGAAACTTTTGCTCTCGTTGCTAGACTTGAGGCCATCCGAACGTTCCTTGCTCTCTCAAGATTTCAGAAGTTCAAAGTATTTCAAATGGACGTGAAATCAGCTTTTCTAAATGGATACTTAGAAGAAGAAGTGTATATTGAGCAACTAGATGGATTCATCCTTGGAAATGATCCAAAACTTGTATGTAGACTTAAGAAGGCTCTGTATGGTCTTAAACAAGCTCCAAGGGCTTGGTATTATCATTTGGACAAATATCTTCATCAACAAGGTTTCTCAAAAGGATCAGCAGATAGCAATCTTTATATAAAAATTGAAAATAACAAATTGCTAATACTTGTTGTGTATGTTGATGATATCATATTTGGTAGCAATGAAGAAGCTATGAGTCAGAACTTTGCCTTGGTAATGCAGAAAGAATTTGAAATGTCCTTGCTTGGAGAACTGACATATTTTCTTGGATTACAAATCCAACAAAATGAAGGGGGTATCTTTCTAACTCAAACCAAGTACCTCAAGCAAATCTTGAAGAAGTATGGCATGGAAGACTCGAAACCAGTATGTACCCCTATGGTTACAGGATGTAGCCTCAGTGCAAATGATGAATCAACAGCAGTGCATCAACCATCTTATAGATCCATGATTGGAAGTCTGCTCTATCTAATAGGTACCCGACCAGACATCATGCATGCAGTGTGAATGGTTGGAAGATTTCAGGCAAATCCAAAGGAAACTCATCTTCAGGCAGTAAAGAGAATTTTAAATTATCCTCGAGGAACTCAAAAATATGGCCTATGGTATCCTAGAGATAAAGATCTCACTCTTCATGCTTATATAGATGCAGATTGGGTTGGAAGCGTGGATGACAGGAAAAGCACTAGTGGTGGTGCATTCTTTATGGGTTCCAGATTAGTATCTTGGTTCAACAAGAAATAGAGTTTGATTGCTTTATCTATAACTGAAGTAGAATATGTGGCTACTACATCTTGTTGCACACAGCTCCTTTGGATGATGCAAACTTTGCAGGATTTTCAAATCACTTGTACTCCACCTATCTCCATCTTATGTGATAATACAAGTGCAATCAGCATTTCAAAGAACCCAGTCATGCATTCAAAGACCAAGCACATACCGATCAAGTATAATTTTCTCAGGCAACAAGTGCTGGAACAAAAGGTCAAATTGGAATATGTTCCCTCCAAGGAACAAGTTGCTGATATTTTCACCAAACCACTACCCAGGGAGACATTTGAATACCTCAGACAGAAGTCGGGGGTAGTTGATGCATCATCTTGCTATTGCAAAATGTCTGTTTCAGAGAAATATGGTTGTACGCGAGTTACATGAGGAGGATCTGCGTACATACGCCGATTTATGCAGATACAGTCGCGTATATGATGGTTTGAAGGAAATCAGTGGGGACAAACTCTGGTTGAAGAGAGTCTGATATGGGTCTGACAGAGACCATTTGGCATAGGTTCAGGGGGAGCAGATAAACTTCTGATAATGCATTGTTGGCATTACATTAGAAGCTTTTGGTTCGAGTACACAAGCTGTTTTGGGTTCAGGTGGATCAGCTGCAGAAGGAGAACAAAAGGAAAACATGGTTGCCGATCTGTAGAGTGATTGACAGATGCTGCTGATATCATTTATTAGTGACTTTCATAAGTCTTGCTATTTCGTTTCTGTGTCATATATATCATTTATTTTCAAGGTCATGTAACGGCCTATTTTGGTTTCCCCACTATGCTTGGGATGAATGATGTAATCTACTTGGTTGTCTTATGTAAATTTCTGGTGTATCCCCACATGGTTGGGTGATGGATGTATGTATAGAGTCTATTGGTGATAGGAAGGTCTTTTATGATGTGTAAGTCATGGTTCTTCTTGAAGAACATCTTTTTGCAGATCTTGCCTACAAGTCAGGGGGAGCTTGGTCAGCACAGCAGAGCAGATATTTCAGCATGTACTCAGGGGGAGCACAACCCTTTGTCCTTGATGACAAAGGGGGAGAATGAATTTTAGGATCTTGGGGTTGCCATCAAGTCCAAAGGGGGAGATTATTGGCATTATGGCACAGGTGTTTTCCTTGATGGCAACTCACTCTAGTGACAGATCACAGTTCAGGCACTCAAAAAGAAGAAAAAGATATATACGCAGGTTCACCTTGATGAAGCCGCGTATACACGCCGGTTACACATTCCGAAGTCAAGTATGCATATACACACACTTTCACGCAAGAAAAAGCACGTACATGTGGGAGAACGTTTTTTGGTTTGTGGTATTTAGTCCTTGGTATTTGGACCTATGGTTTTTGGACCATGGTATCTCATTAGAAGTGTTGATCCCAAGTATTGAGTCCATGGTATTGATTTGTTATGGTTTAGGACTGTGGTATTGTGAAAGGCCTAAGACTATAAGAGTGGGAGGAGATCATCTGGCAAAGAATAATCTGAATGAATTGAATATCTGATAAAGTGCTAGATCTAGAATACTGGGGATTGGGTTATGGTGTAGATCTAGATCTAAATCAAGGAGGAACCTGAGCGCAAGGAGAAGGATAAGTTCTATTGAAGGGTCAAAATCTTAAGGCTTGAATAATAGTATCTTTGAATGATTTTGATATGTTATATGTGGCACATGCTTGAACTATAAATCTGGTAATCTAGGTTAACTAATGTCTGAATGATTGGAAGAGTGAATTATCCTTTATAGATCTGTATACAAGTTCAGTGAAGTGAAGGCACGTATACACGCTGGTTCTGTGACTAAAAATAGCGTATACGCAGGTTGGTCCAAACACAGAAGCGTATGCATGTAAGTTTCTAGTTATTAAATTAGCGTACGTCTCTTAAATTGTGTTCTAGCTGCTTCTGTTTAATGCTGCAGTGTTCTGGGTTCAAAATTTGGTGTGTGGTTACTGTTACTGTGTTCTGGGTATAGCTATCAGAGAAGTGTCTATTTGATTCAGTGTTAATTGGTGAAAAGGAGATTGTTTGATACAGAAATTCTTGATGACTGATGGATGTTCATGGATCCAGTCTGAAAATTTATGAAACATGGTCCCTAGAAGCAAAGAGAAGGTTGTAGCCTTCTGCAGGTAGTAGCCTACATACTAGTATCCCAACTAGTACAAGAGCTAAGGGGGTTGTAGCTCCCTTCCAAGAAAAGCTGGAGAATGAGAGAGGGTTGTATCTCTACAGGTAGCAGCTTGCGTACTGGTAAAGGATTGCACCAGTACAGAAACATTGTAAAAAGAAGTTTCTAAATAAAGGAAGATAGAGACGAATTGCAGTAGGTGGTTTTCACCCACATTGGGTTTCCACCTTATATCTTGTGTTCTTGTGTGTGATTGTCTTCTTCTCTGTTTCACTATTTATGGTTACTGTTTATTTGATTCTGATACATATATTAATGATCAACATCTGTCAGATAAATTAAATTATAAGTCTGCATGGTATACACGGGTTTCCTTATCTGTAGTTGCGTATATACGTGGTTTTCACTAACTGAAGTAGCGTATATGATCTGAGTTTGAAAAAGAAAATAATTGACTTAATAATGCTTATTCACCCCCCTCTTAGTATTATTTCCAATAGTTCTCCACCTTCATGGCTCCATTTGGTATTATATTTGTGTTTTCATATATGATTAGATCTTCTTTCATATATGAACTAAATAATTTTGAAATCTCTAGACCTATTATGTAACTGCAATCTCGGTGTTAATTTGTTCTCTTATGCTCTTGGTGTCTTCTAGGTGTAGCGAAATTGCTCATTGCCTAGCTCTGGTTCAAAATCCAACTTTTTATGTCAACTGTATTTAGTATTCGATGGTATTTAAACTCTCCTTTCTAGTTAAGAAAGGAATTTAGCTCCGCATCACAACTTCTAATAGGTAAATGCAGTTATTAGATCTCATTTCCAAGTAACATCAAGTATGATAACCAATGAAACTATTGTTTCCAAGGCATTGTAGTGCCCATCATTCAAATGGGAGTATTTTTCAAGCCACATGAATGGAACATGTTATGTCCAATACAACTTGTCCACTATTAAGGGTGATACATGATGAGTGGGTCAAGGAGAAAGAAGACATTCACTAACTGAATAAGAATCTGAAATCATAGACTAATCTAAACTCATATATGTAACACCCTCCTCCCACATCCACCCAAGCAACCATGCCATCCAGGGTAAACATGAGATGAGAGGCTAATATGATCATATTTAACCTCCTAGGTGGCATCACACACAATCATCCAACATCATCAACAGAACCCTCAGGAGATAAATCATCCACTCAAACAGCCTGTCCCTAGGTCCCATTGTTGTTTTGGAACTTTCAGGCCATGGTCACGAAGGGTGATACATGATGAGTGGGTCAAGGAGAAAGAAGACATTCACTAACTGAATAAGAATCTGAAATCATAGACTAATCTAAACCGGTATATGTAACACCCTCCTCCCACATCCACCGAAGTAACCATGCCAACCAGGGTAAACATGAGATGAGAGGCTAATATGATCATATTTAACCTCCTAGGTGGCATCACACACAATCATCCAACATCATCAACAGAACCCTCAAGAGATAAGTCATCCACTCAAACAGCCTGTCCCTAGGTCCCATTATTGTTGGAAATAATACTGAGAAGGGGGGGGGGGGGGAATAAGTATTATCAGATCAGTAAAAACCTTCCAATTTAATACTCAGAACATATACGCTACTTCAATTAAGTTAACCCGCGTGTACACCACTACTGTGTCTATGCAACTTGCGTATATCCAGAATCTATAATTCAGTTAGCTTAATCTTCAGTAGATGCATCAAAACATTATTAACCATATCAACAGTTAACAGGTGCAGTATAACGAACGACATCACAAAAGCCACACACATGACACCAGATTAAGGTGAAACCCAATGTGGGTGAAACCACCTGTTGGATTACCTATACCAATAGGTTTCATATTTCATGATTGGCAAATTCAAGTGCCAAATATGCTCCATTTTGCTGCTACAAAGGTTCCATATTTGCAAGAAAAGACAAGGTGTGTATATGCCTTCATACTCGTTAAAGTTTTGATGGATGACCCAACAATCTAATCTGGATCATGCCATGTTTTCAATTTTATGTTGTAGAATAGAGAAAGAAATCTGTCCAAACTGTTTAATCTTGGCAGATCAGTAGTTAGGTAGAGAAACTAAGGTTCCCAACTGCTTAATCTGGGGCCTTGGAAGAAATAAGGGTAGTACTAAATAGGAAATGAAAGCAAAAAAGCCAATGCAAAAGAAAAGGCACACAGAGGGTTTGCAAGTCCAAGTGCACCCTCCAAGAAGAAATAAAAAATGTTAGGCAAATTAGTTGGGTAGGTAGATGGGGTTGCAGAAGTGGTGTTTCTTCCAAGATCAACTTTGCTAACCAGGTACAGGTAAAACAACACAGTGGAGCATGACTAACTTCCCTTTTCCATTTGTATATCACTCATTACTAACACCCCTTCACAAACTGTGTACATAAGAGAGATTCAAAGCTTTGTGATGGTTCTTATGGCCTTTAAAAGCCACATTTCTTGTGCAAAAATCTTTTCATTTTGATCTACTCTTTACACTAAGTTGTTTTCAAGAAAACTTAGTTGTACTGATCCTCATTCATATTTTCCCCCCACATTAACATCTAACTCTATTATCTAGCTCCCTATACTTCACTTCCCCTATTATTATAACACCATGGTGTATAAACCCCACACAATGTATAAATATCCCCTTCTTGGCACTATAGCCATAATTTCCACTCCCAGGGCATTGAATTAACATCTGGTTAAGGTCAAAAACCCAAGTTTAAACCCTTCTCTCCATCTGAACCCATCTACCTAGTCAAGTCTCCATTTTTGCCTGAAAACCCTTAGAGAAACCCTTCTGAGCTCCCTTATACCATTAAAGGGCAAAAATATGATGAAACCTACCTTCCCCGCCTTATCCTAAGGTCGGGAGCCAATGTGTGCCTTTTTTCATATAAATCCATTAAAACCCGCTTATCCTAAGTTTTGCCCCCATATGCCTTGTATGAAAAAATTGCATGGAAAACCTTTGTTTTGCCTTTTCCTAACGTCGCAGGGCAAATATGATTTTATTAAAGAAAATCATCAAAAACTATTGAAAACCATTCATAAACTAGAGGGTCCCGCCGGGCGTACTTGCCGATAAATATTATATTATAATCCGCCCGCTGTCTATTATCCTCCGTGCAGCTTGTTGACCTGACAGCCGTCCGATCGCGCGCCTGCAGATCAGCGGTTCTCGTGGATTTCAGAAGGCCCCCGATGTTTGACAGATACCTTCCAATATCTGTCAGACAATGACGTCACGCGGGGACACGCGTAGCTCCCAAACTCCGTCGGAGCCCCCTCTGACAGATTCCTTGCCGTGCAAGAGGGGGCCCGATATGGCGACACCTGTCCTCCCACGTCCCCACCCCGCTGTCACCTACATCAACGCCACAACCGCGCACCCTATCCTCCATTCGTCCACCTAACTGCCACCTCATCGCCCCCGTGGACCGGTCTCAGCCGCCACGTCACCTGATGACGTCCTGCTGACGTCATCCGACCCGGACCCACATGCTGACGTCACTCAAAAAGCGCGCAAATAAAGCAAAAAAGGCCATATTTTCACGATTTTTCGCGTTTTTTATCATTTTTGTAAAAAGCACCTCTGCTCTTTCTGCATGCATATCACGACAAACAGTTTGCCAGCCAACTCCTGACCATCCACAGAAGCTCAAAGCGCCAACCCAACTGTTGTTTCGTCCCGAGCAACTGGTTAAACAGGTATTTGCCCGTGTACCTCCTTGCAAACTGGTTTATTCATAGTAAATTGTAAAATATACCTGAACAGCGGTAGAATACTGAAAATTCACCACAAAACCAAGCTTACCCTGCTCCCCCTGGAGAATTAAAGGTCGAATTTCACTGGCAGAGCCATTTTGCACTTAAATTTTAGTGAAAACCCTTCTCTGTTCGCGCAATCGTGAACTCATAACCTGCTCCTAAATTATCAAAGGAGGTCTGCTAAATTCTGTAAGAAGCCTTCTCAGAGAGCCCAGCAGTATTCTATTCTGCTATAAATCAATCATGTTACTCTGCATTCCTTTGAATTCAACTTTCTCAGTTAGCACGTTCATCAATTGTCAAGAAACAGTCAAACAGACATGGATACCCCCTCGGCATCAGTAGCCCTCAATGTTACTCCCCTGAATGCCCCCCAGAGAGAGTTGGATTGGCAAGATTTGGCAGACCTAGATTACCAAATCTTGGAGGACAGCCCATCCAAATGCAAATTCCACACTCATCTGCTAAATGAGCTCAGGGCTAGGCACAAAGATGGAACAGATATTCTGGGCATTTGGGAGTCCTCCCTCCCAATCTTCAAGCTGCCCCAGGTCAACCAATTCCCTGACCTAATTCACTTGTGTGCTGTCTGCTATGACCCTATGCAGAGGGCTGTGCTCAACCCTCAAGGTGCAGTAGTGTTTTACACCACCCCTGAGGCCATCAGGGAGATGCTCCAATTCAAAACCCAAAAGAAGTTGGTTCCCTTATCCCTGCTGGACCTAATCAATCAAGGAGCCAAAATACTGACAGAAGCAGAGATCTTAAAGCTGAATCAATTGTTTATCAAAAACTCTGACACAGTGCTGCACCCTCCCATCTCTGATGGCTATTTAAATCAACTGGGTCTGGACTTGGCATACATGACAAGCTCAGTGTTGGGATACAAATCAATGGAGTTTATAGAGGAAACTGTACTAGTGATGATGACAATGTTTTCCCCTGGTAAGACCCCCATTTGTTATGACTATGCTACATATATCTCAGACAAGATACATGAGCAATTTCTACACTTGTCCAGAGAGAGGGTGTTCAAATACACCTCATACATTTATCATCTCATTCTGTACCACCAACATGAGAAGCTCTCCTTTGAGATCAAGAGAACTGATGTAGCAGGAAACCCAAGATCAATGGTATATTGGAGCTCAGTCTTCCACATCCTTGCATACTCACCATATACATATTTTGAGTTCATAGACTTATTCATCCATCCAGCTTTGTCTCTCTTTTTAACATCACCCCCACCAAGACTCTCTGATGAGATGTAGAGGATTCTGCAACTATCCAGTGCCTACAGCATAGGAGATTGGTACCTTTACCAGCATTTCACTGTGATTAGAATATATGGGTGTGAGCTGCGCCCATACAAGCTGCCCAGGTATGTGCCCATGAGACTCTTTGCCTTGGAGTATTTCAGGCAATTTGGCAATGCCAACCAGGTGCACTTTGCAAGAAGGGGTAAAAAGGCACAGCTTAAAGTTAGAAACCAACTTGGCCACTTTGTCCTAAACAGAAGAGAAGGATGGAAAGAGGCAGATAGGATGTTGGAAGGCCTTGGCCTAAAACAAAGCTTCCTTTGGAAGCCCTACGACCCTAACAACTTTATATCCTTGAGAAGGCAGAAATGCAAGCTCTCTAGCTATGAGCATGAGAGCATGCTCCACATTCAAAGACATGCTAACCAACCAAAGTGGAGAAGAAACACACTAGAAGAGCCTGTGACTCAAGAAGAACTAGTTGAAAGGGCTAGAAGGCATTTGTTAAAAATGGCTGACTTAGAATGTCCTTCTCAGGTGCTTTCTCTGCCAAAGCCTCAAACAGGAGCAGCTGCTTCATCCTCTGCAACACAACAAGAGGCAGTGCAAACTACAGATCAAGGGCAGAGCAAAGGCAAGGATAAAGTTATGGAAGAACAACAGGGCCAACAATAGCAGCCCCAGCAGGAACAACAACAAGGAGACCAACAGGGTCAGGAGAAGCAGAAAGGACAGGCCCAAATGGCTACCCAAGAAAAGACAACACAATTGGCACCTCCAAGACAGGATTCTAGAGTTGATTCCTCCATCCTCCAAACCCCTCAACGGGAGGATATTAGCAGAAAAAGAGAGAGGGAGACTCCCCTCACTGAAACATCAGAGAAGAGGCAAAGGTTAAATCCCTTCTCAGAGGAGGAAATGCCAAGTATGGAGGCTTCTGCCAGCTCCTGGCAGCAGGAGCAAGATAAGGCAACATTAGGAGAGGTGAGCTCCTCAGGGCAGCAGCAGGGGACAACTGCAAGCATAAAAGAGCAATTCAAAAATGCCAAAAGAAGGAGTGAGCCAATAAAGATTCGGCTCTACAATCACCTGCTAAACATGGCTCCTTCAAATCAGCAAAGGCTCATGTCTGCATTTGATGTGCAAGAGGGCAAGATGACCATGAGCCACTTCACTCCAACAGTGCAGCAACCACAAATAGCTGCAGACTACATCAGGACTAATCTGGAGGTCCTATCAAAAGACATCCACCCAATAGATCAGATTGAGCTTCACAAACAGACGGGTGAGATGGTCTATGCCACCTTGGCAGATAAGACCTTGGTCAATTACAGGCTGCAAAATAGCCTAAACAATACTGCAGCACAGCTTGAATTGGAGAAGGCATCCTCTCAAGCTAAAGATAAGAGAATCAAGGCCTTAGAGGAAATAATAATAGAGTTTGGGCATGACCCCAATGATGTTAAGGCTGTGCAACAAGTCCTCAAGCTGAGGGATGCAGACATGGCTGCAATAAAGAAGAAATTGAAGATCCCCCCAACTCTCCACCCACAGACGGATGAGGTTGCCCAGCAGAGGCAAGAAAAGGATGCAGCTTCCTTATTAATGACATTATACAAGGAGCTGATTGAAACACAAGAAAAGCTGCAGGAATCAGAAGCCACATTGGAAGCAGCATTGCAGCAGAAGGAGGCAGGGCAATCTTCCAAGCCACCTACAGAAACTATAAACCTTAAGGAAACCCCTCAAGACATTGTCCCTCCAAACCAACAAGCACAACAAGAAGCTCCAGACACCACAGCACCAACCACCTCAGCACCAACAACAGAGCAGGCTGAAAGCCTGGACATGCAGAAGCTGAGGAAAGAAATACAGGTACTAGAGGCCCAGATGTCTGAGCTCAGCCAAGCCCAGGACA
>APFE030786986.1:0-11001 GCA_000404065.3 Pinus taeda
CCTCTTCCAAATATTAGGGTGAAATTGAGCAAAATCCAAAGCCTTGGTTTCAAAATCTTCCATGAACAAGTTAGAAACTATAGGGCAGAGTGGATAACCCATGGAAAATCCCCAACTTTGCTCATAGAATTTATCTTGGAAGATGAAAAAGCTAGAGGTAGGTAGATAGCAACCAATTTGGAAGCGTCAAAAATAATAAAGTGATTGATATATTTTAAAGAGAGACAATGTTAAATCTCATGAAAGTATCCCTAGGATCTAGCTTAATATGTTTTAGTCCATTCACAATGGATGAAAAGTCCTTAATGTAGGACTCCACGAGGCCAACAAGGGTCTTGAGTTTCTGGGCTAAGCATTTAGCAAGAAGATAAGTGGGCCCACCTGTTGTATTGAAAATGGGCCTTAGTGGGGGCCCATACTTATGTATCTTTGGAAACCCATAGATCCTTGGTATGAGTGGGTTTCTCTCAATAATATCTTTTCTATGGGGTTCAAGGGTACTACTAGATCTAATAGCACAAGAGACCTCTTTCAAGATTTTTTTAATAGGATTCTTATTGAGATTTTTTTCACTAGAGAGGTGATCTATCCCTTTTCCCATATATTCAACTTTACATCAGATTACAACAAACCCACCTTTATCATCTTTTAGAAAAACACTATTTGATTTATCATTTAAGGATTTAAGGATTTAGGTTTGTTGATGTTACTCTTGGGAGGTTTAGATTTCCTAATAACAACAACACAATCCTATCTTATAACCTGCTTAATGTTTTTAGCCGGGTCTTTACTCCCACATTCTATGTTACAATTTTTTTTTCAATAGGGATTTTCTTGTAGATAAGGAAAAATTTAACCCTTTTTCCAAGATGCGATAAATTAGATGGTTGAAACTTGTACTCAATAAATTGACTACTTTTTTATTTAAAGGTGAGATATAACATTATAATTAAGAGGGTTTAGGACCATTATAACATTGAGTATTTCATTTTCTAGGGAATTTGTTGAGGATCATAGATACCAAACCAAGAATTAAAATAAGAGACGGGTTATTGCAACATACTTGATGACCTAGAATGATAGGGCTTCTTAGTGTCAATAAAATATTTTTCTTCAATATCCTTTCCTGTCTCCTTTTAGATAGCGTTTAATATAGGTATTGAGGCACAATATTATATGGAATGATCCTTCTCACATATGTTGCATCTATTAAGTGGGCACTCCCTTAGATGATGTTTCTTTATGCACCTAGAGTATAATATAGCTAGAACTTTCTCTACTTCCATGTGTTTCTGCTTTGCATGAAAGACACCAAACTGAGAGGACATCAAGCTCAAAATGTTAGTTTTAAAATTCTCCACAAGGTTCCTAATTTATTCTTGTGTTTTCCCATTATTGGTTGACTTTAGAATCATATTAAAAGTATCATATGTCATGGCCTTGTTTCTCATTGATCCTCTGGAACTACTTTGAAAAAGTTGGGAAATTTGATCATAACATTCCTTGGATATATCTCCTTTCCCCAAGAGCTTTAGCATATCAAGGAAATCATCGTGCATTCGTCTAATAACAATTGTTTTAATTATTTCCTTGTCCAGATTATTATGCTGAGATCTTTGTGAATTATACTCAAGGCGCTTTGTTATCACTCAGATTTTCCTTAGAAGTTATTTAAAATAAGGAAAGGATCTAAGGTAACTACAAACCAATCTATTAAGTATAGATCCTAGCCAATCTATACTTAGAGAGGGCTCTCTCTTTATGATTTAACGTTGTTTTGATATGATATTAGGCTAGTTATTAATGCTCATGGGATTTGTTTTGTTTTGTTTGGTGGAATTAAGGAAAGAGATGGGCAGAACAGGTATTCGGGCCATTGGGCTATGGAGTCAAGTAGTAAAAGTATAACAGGATTTGATTACTCAGTAAGCTAAAAGTTCACAAAGCAAGCTAGCATAGCAAGGACACATCTGAAAATCTTAACCATGGCCAAGGGAAATGAAGAATCCTTAATAGGGATTAAGATGAAGAAGGGAGTTTTGTCAAGTAGCAAAGGTAATTAAGAATCCTGTACTAGGAGCCAATAGAGGAAATGAACTACAGAAGTAGGGGAGCAACTAAGAATTCCCAAACTTAAGCAATTTAGTAGAAAACATTGAATAAGAAAACAATTAAAATAGAGAGCACTTAAGCTAATTTTGATAGTACTATCCCTTGTTTTCTTTTGAGATTCATAAGAAAACACATGTGATATTTCATAGCATAAAGGAAAAAACAATATTCAAACTCAGAGAAATGATACTTGTTTATTTCCCACAACGCACATGAATCAAGTGCAATGTCCTCAGATTTATTTAATCCAGTAAACCAATCCAGCCTTGATTACAATAGCTCCTTTAGATCAAAACACAAGTTTTCTGAAATGCTTTTTAATCCACCCTAATTACTTCATTTTTTGAATTATTTATACAAAACATATTACAAAATATCTCATAACTACACGAGATTTATTATAGGAAACAAAATTTATCTTCCACATGGAGATAGAGATAGATGGAAAACAGATTGTTTCCTATCCCTCTATTTGTGAATGTACTGGTTGCTGGAACTCAAATTTGTCTCTTGTAGTTTTGTTTTGTAATTGTGTGTTGGAATTCACTCTTATCTTCACCTACTAATACTCTTTGCCTGTGTTGATACTCTTTACCTATATTTACCAAAATTTACTGTAGTAAACATTTATAACTCCATAGATTTACTATAGTAACTTATAGTATATCTGTCATATTGGTCCACCATTCGTTATCTGGTAGTTTCATTATGATCATCTTCCTATACACTTCATCAGCTTTTGTGTACTTTAAAAAATTTGGTCTATCGATGAATAGGTGCTTGACTTCATGTTCTATGTAAAATTGGTTTTCCAAGCCATCATAAAGCACCTTTCATATAGGTAGTGATTTTAATCCTGAAGAGCTAGCTTGGATCCTGGCCTATTTGTTTAGTCTCTCAATATAGTCTTCATGTGTCGTCAACTTGTGATTTATGACCAATGGGCTTGGAAGTCCTTTCTCTCTAAAAATTCCATACTTCAACACGAAGCTATATATATCTATCTGAATGCTTTGACACCGTTTTTCTAAGTTAAGCATCAAGTTCCTTTTAGTAAGAAATTTCTTAATTTCAATGATTATAGCTATTTGATCCTCAATTTCTAATTTCTCTCGCTGATGCCAATTTCTGCTGTTCAAAAAAATAATCAATTGATTCGCCTCTTCAAGCTTATCTCCCAATTCTTCTTTGGTCTTCTGTAGAGCTTCCACAGCTATCTTGACTAGTTCAGTCTGAAAAAAATTATCTGGATAGAAGGCCAAACATCATTAATGGAATCAATGATATTGGCCCACAACATATGTCTCATATCTCCCAGTGGTTTTTCTAGTGTTAAGTCCTTCTCCAGGACTCTGATTTTGTCCTCCATCATTTTGTTTTTCCTTTATTTTTCTTTCTTATGAATTTGTGCAAGTTCATAGTTTGTTTCCATACTTGATATTTTTTCATTGAGCTTTTTCAATTCAGTAGCTTGGATACTAATCTGTTCCATGGCTTTGATCACTTCATCTATTTTTTCTAGTGTTGTTCCTGCACTGGTTGATGTACCTATAGTTGGAATAGTCTCTGATACTAGTAATGTTGTCATTGGTGGAAGTGTTGATGCCAAAGAAGTTGCTAGAGTGGAGGGTACTACTGTAGAAACTGTGGGTATGAAACTCTGAGAGGCAGTGGCTAGATCACTCTACTTAGACGGTATTTCTTTCTCCAATTCCTTTTCAGTTTCTTTTAATTGATAATTTAACTTAAGGACTAAGTCCATGAGTTCTTCCTCCTTTTGTTTATCCATGACTTCTGTAGTTTGAGGATGGTGGAGAGGAGGGATCTTATGCTGCTTCTTTAATGTAGCTATATCATCATTTCTCTTCTTAATTAGTTGTTTAGCTTCTTTGACATCTTTAGGATCATGTCCCAATTCTATCACCAGGTCTTCTAAAGTTTTTATTGTGATGTATTTAGCCTGAGAGGAGGCCTTTTCCAGTTGCAGTTGTGTTGTGGTGTTGTGCAATGAATTTTTTAACTGACGTGTTGTGATGGCCTTATTATTCATTGTGGAATAGACAATTTCACAAGTCAGCTTGTGTAGTTCTATTTGTTCAATTGGATGGATATCCTTTACCAAAAATTCAAAATCACTCTTCAAATAGTCAGGAATTGATGTTGGCTATTGTATAGTTGGTTTGAGGAAGCTCATTTCCATTTTTCCTTCCTTTATGTCAAAAGATGACATAGGCCTAGTTTGGTTAGTTGGAGCAATTTTGAGGTAGCGAGCATAGGTTTTAGCTTTTAATTTATCATTCCTTGCTTTAACTTATTTGTATTTTCATTTAATGTCTAGGCTCTATTCAAAGACCTTTGCGCTTTGTTGTATTTCCAATGCTTGTATATGTGAGGTGCACGGTGTACCACTTGCTGGAATAGTCTACACATTGTTTGTCTTTTCTGCCACTGTGTTGCCTGTGGTCTCCTAGGTATATTATTCTTCTATGTAGGGGTTCAACCTTTTCATTTTAGCAAAAGTTTGATCAATAGGCTTGCTGGAAGGAGTGGCCTCTTCCCTATCTCTTTTAATATTTCTTTCCTCATTGAGGGAGTCTGCAACACAGGAGGGTTGCTCATGATTTGCTGAGGTTGAGCCAACTCCTTTGAGATTTTGGGCTTCTTAGATTCTTGTTGTTGTTTTGAATCTTCTGCCAATTCAGAGGTTCCTTGTTGCTCTGATGGTTGTGTACTAGGTTCCTGTGACTACTTTCTTGATGAAGTTTCTCCAAACACTTGTACAAATGAATCCTCATCAAACTTTCTTTCTAAGTCCACCATTACATTGTCAACTTCAACTTGTGTGCTATCTTGATCTATTAGAGTTCCTTCCACTCGTTTTGATTGATTGGCATATTGTTCAATTTCTGGGATCCTATGGTCGATATAAGGAAATAATTTATGTTTCTTCCTCCTGCTACAAATGAATCTGTGAGGGTCATAGGCCTAGATGAAAATCTTTTTTAATTCCAATCTCTGGAGGATTTCATCTGCCTCCTTTCCAGCTTCTTTATTATTGCAAATAAATGTGCTTAGGTGATCCTTTATTCTCAGTTGGGCCTTCTTGTTGGTCTTGAAAAAGTGAATCTCATCAGAATTGATCATTTTCCTATAGTAATGTAGAGAAAATAATTGAATGGGGAAATATTTAGGTAATTTATAAGGAGGCAACTCACACCCATAAATTTTGATATCGGTATGGTTTTGGTATAAATACCAATCCCCAACTTTGTATTGTTTGGAAATTTGGAGAACCCTCTTAATGTTTGAACTAATTATGGGAGGGGGACTTCCTATCAACATTGTAGTCATAGGATGTACAAATTGGTCAATAAAATTTGTAAATAGATAAGGAGAAGAATAAGACGTGTGGAAAAGAGAAGTCTAGAAGATGACAGATCTAGAATTCCTTCTGGTATCAAGTTTTTGTATAGAGAAGGGAAACCTATGAGTGATCGAAAAGAAACAAATGATATAGGACTGATGAATACTTGAACACCCTCTCATTTTCATGTCTCATAAACTGATCATGCATTTTATCTTCGATAAATTTGGCATAATCAAAATTGACTGTAGGAGGTTGACCGGGGGTAAAAATATACATACCAACTAAAATAGTCTCATCTACATATTCATAAGTGGTAGAACCCAAAATTCTTGATAGCATTGTTGTGATGTCTCTGCCTAGATTAAAAAATAAGGCTGACATGTAAGGAGGGGGGTCCTTTGTTATGTGTTTTTCTTCAGAAATTAAGGTCTGGAGGATTTGGGTACTTCTAGAACTAGACAACTTGGAGAATCTTTCAAGAAAATCAGCAATGGACATGGGGGTTAGGTCTTGACCTGGCTGCAACTGTAACATCTCGTTTATGGACTCAGTTGTAATGGTGAAAAGGATTTTCTGGTCTAGGGACATTACAACTTTCGTAATAGGGTCATAGCTTGCACGACAGTAATGAATAATTTATGGAAAGACATGAATACTCAGGAATTGATACGTGGGTAGGTTTGATTCCTAGAGACCTATCCTATCTACATGGTTCAAGTAGATATCTCGGTATTTGCAATGCAATTTGAAAGGGCTTTCGTCAAAGGTGATGCATTTTATCTGGGAATCTTTGTCAGTCAGGGGAAGACGTTCCAAATTTCATTGGGGAGTGGTAACTGGAATGACATTTAAGGCAACTAGAACATCCATCCTTGGTTCTTGCAGATTTCAAGGACGAGGGTAGGGAATTTTAAGGAATTATGAAGGACTGGGTCATTTCAGGGAGTCTTTAGACTATTGAACATCTTACTTTCACTAAAATACTTGGTTTTTACAGTAATTTAGTATAGGTTCAATACGAAAATGGGGTTTCTCAGTAAAATGGGTAAATACCTAGTGATGGTTGCATGAAGGGAGTAATGACTCTGGTGCACTATTTGCACGAACCGCATGGGTCTGCAATGGCAATATGGAGTTCATCAGCTTCTAAAGGTTGACAGTTGGAAGTAGGCTAATAGCTTGAATGTACTCTGAGTGTGTGTGGAGAATAGAAGGTTGTTTTCTAGGTAAAACAAAAATAATGAGTATTTATGGGTTTACTGGAAAAGTCAATGTTTTTGGTGTGTATAATGGAAATGTGACAGTTGGCGCTGGAAAGTGACAGTTGGCACCAACTGATAGAAATGATGTTTTTTCATTTAGCGAAGGTGGTAAGCGTAGGCAGTAAGCAGAATTTATCACACTGCTTATGAGGGTATGGCAGTATTGTGAGAGGTCCGCCCGATGCCATTCATCGAGCGACACGTAGCGGTGGGATAAATAGTAAAACCACTTACATCAGGTGGGTAAATGTTGGCATCAGAGGCCGCCCAATATGAGTGTCAGCTGTTAAATCTGAAGGGGTCAGATCGTATGGTGGTCGGGAAGGGGACTTGATTGGGCTTTAATGGAGGGGCTCGACGGGATAGTAACTATGGATTAGGGAGATTAATGATGCCGGGGTCAATCTGATTGGACGAAGCTTCTTAACTAATCACATATTAATTAATTAATTCCTTTTTAATGCAGCGGAGGGTTGTAGGTCTTAATTGATCACATATATGCTAATTATCTGTTGGTTAATTCATTCATCTAATTATTTCTTTATTCGGGTTTATATTTCAAACCGGGGTGGGATATTAACATAAGGGATTCTAATTATACATATGGGGACGGGGCGTATTTTTCGGGAGTTAACTATAATAAATTAATGTTAATATGAAATGAAAACGGAAATAAGAATGCGCTAAGTAAAATGCTTCAAAATATATTCACATTTTCGCATTTAAACATTATAACTTAGGCTTAGGTGCATTATGTGGGTTTTTCTTGTGAAAAGGGGTTTTGTATCGGAATAATTACTTTTCCCAAACAAATAGTGATTTTACTTTGGGAAAAGGGGGTTTGAGGGAAGATGAATGAATTATGGAGGGGGTGAATGTTGATGAGGCGGTTTTAACACTTGGGACCTATAATTCATTTGGGCCAACGGTCCGGTCCCTCCAAAAGTCAGATAAATGCTTCGAGCCCCTTTGAATTAAGGTTCTAGGTGCTTTTATTGTTATTTGTGTTAAATTAGTGATATTAGGGGTAGAAGGAATGAGGAAATTAATAACCTGACTTTGTAAATGCCTCATTGTTATCCATATTTTTAAAGTATTATGATGATGGAAGTAAATGATATGAGTTTCAACTAATCATTCATCATACACCATTCTTTGACCATTCATCTACTTACCCACCTGCACACCCTACTATTTTTTCTACAATTTATTAGGGCACACTTAAGCTGGAAAGCCCTTCTGAAACATTTTCTTTCTCTTACAATGGAAATCTGTCTAAGTCTATCCTTATTACATAAGGGCTCAAATTAAATAGTTCAGCTCCTTTTATTCACTCTACCTATCTACTTATCTGGCAATATTAAATAGTTTGGTCAGATTTTATTCTCTATCTATAGACATAGAAATTGAAAACATGAAATAGTCAAGTTTACACTATTTGACTACCATGGATTGTGGCATAAGTAACAAATTGCACACAATCATTATTATACAAAGAATAAAATAGTAGTGGCATTTTGACTTGCAAACTTTCATGGTCTTTCCTTTTTCTTTGGGGTTCACTTTCCCTCTTTTCGACCTTTCTCATTATTTTTTTGTCCTTTGATTTTTCTTTTAGGACATACCCTCTTTACATTTTTTTATTTTTTTGATTTTTTACAAATATGGAAAACATTTGCATAAGCAAAGGTATGTACATATTTTAGAGATAACCAAGTCAATCATAAATTATGACACATATTGGTATAAGCACATAATAATGGCTCCACTTGGGGATGACTTTCCCTGGTGGAAAGTCAAGAAATGTAGACCAATGGCCTTCTGAGAAATTGTGATTTTACTCTCTAATTTCCTTTGATTATGCTGCTTTATTGATATCTATGATAGTGATAATATTCTAAGCTTAGGGCCTTCTCTTCGAGCTTTAACTCCAAAACTTAACCATCCAACCAACACTTGAACATTTTGGAGGATATATTATGTACAACTGAAATTGGTAAAATTAGTAGCGTTGGTTATTTTATCAAAATTTTTCTTAAGTTTTTCTTGTAGTGCTTGGGCTCTAGTGTATAGTTCCTCCCTGGTTTGATGCAAATGAATGCTCTGATTGATTCTCCTCTGAATATAATTTGGCTCAACTTGGGATTGCTACAGTAGTTTCATTACTGCTAATCCTAATGATGAAGGGAAAACTGCTTCCATTCCATAGACTAACTCGTAGGGTCTTGTACCAATGGATTTCTTACTTCTAAGCATGTCTGCCCACAAAGCATTGATCAGTTTCCTGTTCCATGTTTTCTTATTGTCTTCCAACAATTTTTTAATAATATTCACTGAGCTTTTGTTGGAGGATTATGTAAGTCCATTTCCTTGGGGATAAGAGGTTGTAGAGTGACCAAGGGTTATATGGTATTTATGGTAGAATCCAATCATCCTTTTTTATTTAAATTCTTCATCATTATCTGTGATAATTTTGTCTAGACAACCAAATCTAGACAAAATATTGGCCTCTAGAAAACCTATGATGATAGTATCAGTGGCTTTTCTCGAGGGAATGGCTTCTATCCACTTTTTAAAGTAATCTGTGGTAGTCAGTATCCATCTATGTTGAGTAGAAGAGGCGAGATGAATTTCGCCAATGAAGTCTATACCCTATTATTAAAATGGTTTTTCCGTAGAAATGGGTTTCAAAGGTAAAGGCAAAAGCTCTCTTTTTTCCTTTAAAGATCTGATACTTGTGGTAGGATGTTACAAACTTTTTGACATCAGAAAACAAGGTTGGTCAATGAAATCTAGATCTTAGGATTTTATCAACTGTTGTCTTCTAATAGAGGTGTCCTCCACAATCACCTACATGAAATTCTTGGAGTAATTTGTTCGATTCTTCCTTAAACAATTTAACAAAATGCCTTCATGATTTTTCCAAAATAAAGTATTATCCATTATGTAAAATTTCAAAGGTTTCATTTTCAGAAACCTACTTTTAGTTCCGGACAACCCTCGAGGAGCTTGTAAATTTCGAAGAATGTATATTATATCAACATATCAAGGTGAGTCTAAAAAGGCTTGGCTGATCTGTGGTGTCACCATCTCCTCTTCATTATCTAGTCCTGGAATAAAATTTATACCTAGGGCTTCACTATTGGTTTCAGCCATAACTTTAGCTAGCCCTTGACCTTTGATTAATTTTGTAGGTTTAATCTCTATGTCATACTCTAATATGGTAGCTATCTACTTTCCCCTCTTGCCATCAATTCCAATCTGCGTTAGAATGTCTTTGACTACAACATTGGGAACATAAGATATAATGTGAGAATACAAGATATATACTTTTAAATCTTTGATTGCTTGTACCAAAGTAAAAGCTTGTTTTTCCATTATGTCATACTTTAAGGATGAATCACTTAGAGCTTTACGAAACAAGGCTATTGGTTGTTCGAATTCCTGATCATTCTTTTGTAGTAAAACTGCAATAATACTATGTTCAGATGCAAAAGAAAAAATGATAAATTATCTCTCAAACATTGGACTTATGAGGATTGGTGTTTGAGTCAAGGCTAGTTTTATATTTTCAAATGATTTTTTAGCCTCTACTATCCATTTAATAGTTGAATCTTTCTTCAACATTTTATTTAATAGTCTAATCAATTCAGCTACGTTCGAGATGAATATTCTTAAAAAAATTATTTTTCCTAAAAATGCCTAAAGTTCTTTAATGTTCCTGGGGTGAGGTATTTGCAAAATAGCCTCAATCCTGGTTGGATCAATCCAGATTCCATCTTTGGAGATAATGTGGCCTAATATTTTTCCTTCTTCTAAACCAAATAAAGAACTTTTAGGATTTAGCGAGATGCCATATTTCCTACACTTAATAAAGACCTGCCTAAGATGATCCAAATGCTATTGATCTAACTTGGAAAACACTATGATATCAGAAAGGTATATAACCAGGATATAAAGTGAACATGCTTGACTCATTTCCAAATTCTTTATATTTTTAATATTATAAAATGAATGATTGCTCCACTACATATTATTTCAACCATATATAATTATTAGGTGCATCAATATCAACATAGTGGAAAAAACAACATTATACCACTGCAACACATGCAAGCATTCTCCAATGTAAACAATATGCACACAACATATGAAAATAATGCAAGCACATGTATGCGACATTCACTCTCTAAAGCCATATATATGTTCAAATTCATCTTTTCTTCATGTCGTTGCCTCAACCTTCTTGAGTCTTGTCTT
>APFE030786987.1:0-17244 GCA_000404065.3 Pinus taeda
TTTGTTGAGAAAAATGAATCTGATTGTATTAATTCAAATGAAGAAGAACTTTACACCTATGCCTTGATGCTGTACAAGCTCCTCCCAGGGTCCGACAAGAAGTCTCCTCTACTTTGACAAGTTTCACTCACTTCCCAATGAAACCAAAAGGTATGTGATCTCTCCTCTCAAGTTTAACTAGGAAGTCCCAATTCCATCAACATTTACCCTAAAAATGTTCAGCTTCTAACCTCCTCTCCAGCAACTGTCCCAATGCCTTAATTTATAGTGCAATGGAGGGAAGTTACTAGGTCCTCCTTCAAAGGGATAAAGCCCTCCTTCAAAGGGATAGCTCCTCCTATCAAGGGATTAGCTCCTTCTCTTTTTGGGATGCATGAACCACCTTGGAGCGAACAATCCACGTCAAAATTCCTTCTAGAATCATCTAGAATTAACCCAAAGTGAGTTTTTTAGAATAAACTTTCGCCTTTTTGACTTTTACAGGGGTACGCACCCACCCCTTTACAGACAGAGCATGCAGATACGCAGGTAACATGAACAAAGGGTGCGGGCCGCAGGCAAAAGTGACAGAAAGTGTGGAACCAGAGCTTTATTGATTTTTAATGTCTTTCTCTCATTTGCAAAGCTTGACATGAAGAGCTGAGGTATGAGACTTGCTTAGGAGGACAATGCAAGTGATGATAGACCCATACTGACTGCAAATAGTCATGGTGACGATATTTTTGTGTAACAGATTGCCCCCTAAAGTGCGAAGTCTGTAGTAGATGAGGATTTCATTTATCATTTAGGAAGAGTGAAGTACTTTATCATTTTGAGGATCATCTTGCGGAGATCCCAGTTGGAACCTGTAAAAACATTCAAATGCAAAATATATATATGAGATCATATCATCGTTGAGGGAGGCATATTCCCATACTCAGATCAAAACTAACTAGAAAACTGACTAATACTTTGATATAGGAACGATCTTGTAATACATCACAAGTATAGACACATGTAGACACAGTATGGACGCAACCATCTGTTTATGAATAGTCTACATATAATGAATACAAAATTCCTCACAGCCTAGATGGTGGAAACTAGATCCAGGGTCTTCATTTCTACTTCTCGAAATAGTATGATTCTATCCATGCGAATGAATGTGTCGAAGTCGAACATGGTAGAAACCACTTGAATTACCAGGTCGATGATGTAAACTGTTAACAGTGTGAGAGAAACCACCAATAATGACAATGGCTTCTCCAGTACTCAGTACAACCATGAGATGTGATTAGATGTGTCGATGTCAAACATGTCATGAAATCCTTCGATCGAAGGTCAATGATGCAACCTATCATCGAAGGTGAGAAAACCTGCCATTGAGGCATGCAGATCCCAGGGTACTGGTGATTTCTAGATCATATTTCTAGATAAAGAGCTGAAGTCAATAGAAAGCGATCCGTCATAGGCAAGCCCACAACACGAAATCATAGATCAAGTTTGAAGAAATTTAGTTGCAAGGACTGACTCAGGGATGGTCAAGATGGATGACAGATATTTTGCAGATGAATGGCTTATTTACACTGACCTCTTGAACACATAACGATACAACAGATGGTTTGGTGACAATTGACCAAAAGTTAATACCTAGAAACCGACTGAAGACTTTCAATGTGGTTTGATCAACTGTTAGGCAAAGTATTTCCCAACCCAAGTGAATGAAAGTGTCGTGTTCAAGAGTGGTTACAAAGTATGACAAACTGACTCATTTTTCTCTCTTTTCCCCCACCATTTCTGGCATGTACCTTTTTATTTTTTACAAGCTTGAGGAGGATAACATTTGCTTGATTATAAGCCCATCCTTCGGATGAGTCCAACTTAGTTTAAATTCGAACCCTAAGAAGGAGTGGTCCGTTCCTGTTTGTAATTGAACAGGTCCTTTACTGTTAAATTTTAACGAGTCCAGTATAGGAGAAGCTCGGCGTTTTTCAATTTTAGGGAGTCTAAAGAGACTTAAGAAGACTCCAGGGTTTACCTTTTTCGTAAATTTGTGTCTCCCAAGCCCGAAAAAGTATAAAATAATACTTGAGAGAACTGCTTGATCTTTACGACCAAGGAGTACTTTTCGTAATTAGTACCTCTGATCTAAAAAAGTAAAAAAGAAATAAATGACACGTCATTTTATGACCAATATCAAATTTGAAACGACAAAAATCCGTCAATCTTTTCATGTTTTTACAGTTAGAAAAGGGTTGTAAGAGGACCGTCTTTTTAGTTCCAATTCAACGAGTTTAAAAAATAAAAACTCGGCAATCTTTTCATATTTTAGGAGTCAGAATTAAAGGTGACTCTAAGATTTCACTTTTTCGTAAGTTTTAACGAGTTTGAAAAAATGATAAAAATGTACTCATGGTTTTCATTTTTTCGTAAGTTTTAATGAGTTTGAAAAAATGATAAAAACGTACTCATATGGCCGACTTTCAATTTAATTTACGAGCAGGAAAAGACGGAAAGAACTCAACATTTTCATTTGTTTTAGGAGAATGAGAGATAGCAAAATAATCTCGGGATTTTTATGAGTTTAACGAGTCTTGAAAATAACTGAAATCGACTCGAGATAGGTTTCATTTTTACAAAAGCTTAAAATAGATAAAAACTATGCTTCAAAGTAGTTTCATTTTTACACAAGCTTGAAACAGAGAGAAAATTGTGCTTGATGCCCCCTAAGCATAACTGCTAAAGCACATGCCCCCCAGCTTCATTTCATTCAACCAGTTGTATGAAATGAAGGTTAAATTATGAGATCATTTGAAAGACTCGACCTCAAACTATAAGAAAATTATGCAAAAAACTGAAATAACTAACCTAAATATACAACTTAACATTTATGAGATTTAGTCAAACTCTCGACTTAATTAGAGGAGGATTTGTCTCATTTTTTAATGAGCTTGACACAGGAAAAGAACTATGCTCGGATTCGGTTTTATGCTTACGCAAGCTTGAAACGAAAAACTATGCTTGTTATAAGTTCGCATGCCCCCAGCATAATGACACAAATCAAGGTACATGCCCCCCAAGCTTCATTGCATTCAACCAGGTGGATGCAATGAAGGTTTACTTTCAAAATCTTGGAAAGACTCATGGGAGTTGTTTCATTTTTTAGTGAGGTTGACATAGGAAAAGAACTATCCTCAAAACCCTTGTTTCATTTTTTTAAACGAGCTTGACACAAGATAAGGAACTATGCTCATAACTACTCTCTACAACGTACCTAACAAGGAACTATACTCTAAAAACCTTGATTCATTTTTTAACGAGCTTGACACAAGACAAGGAGTTATGCTCTAAAATCATTGATTCATTTTTTAACGATCTTGACACAATACAAGGAACTATGCTCATGACAACTCTCTACAATCTACCGATATAACCTATCCTTGTTTCATTTTTTAATGAGTTTGACACAAGACAAGGAACTATCCTCGAACCTGATTCATTTTTTAATGAGGTTGACTCAATAACAGGAACTTTCCTCGAACCTAATTCATTTTTTAACGAGGTTGACTCAGTAACAGGAACTTTCCTCGAGACCAACTGATTCATTTTTTAAAGAGGTTGACACAGTAAAAGGAACTTTCCTAGAAACAATTGATTCATTTTTAACGAGGTTGACACAGGAAAAGAATTGTCCTCATGACAGCCTGTTTCATTTTTTAACAAGGTTGATACATGAAAAAACTATCCTCGCGCTCATTGATCATGGCTTCCAACTGGAAGAAATACATGTCAATGGACACACTTTGAACATGGCTTCCAAGAGGTCTTCTTCAGAAGGAAGAATAGTTCTCTGGAAGGAACACATGTCAAGGGACTCAAAAGGGACAAGAACATCACGTTCAAATAATCCCATAGAGTTTTCCATGTCAATTACCGGATCTAAATCAAAGGAAGATGAGCAAACAGTGAGGGGCTCACTTACATCGGTAACTGAAAACATGGGACGAGTTGCCACATAATTAACCCATGGTGGGGTAGATACCACTTTAGAATCAGGAACATTTAGGGCTGTCATATTATTGGTAGTTGAAACAAGACTAGGGAATGACAGTTGGTCTACAGTCACAATATTTCCATTGTGAGGGAAAGACATCACGTGAGAGAATGTCGATACGATAGCTTTCATTGCATAAACATAGTCTCGCCCAAGGAGTAAATTGAAATCCAAGGAACCTCGAACTACCATAAGATCAATACAGACAGTTTTACCTTCCAAGGTAATAGAAAACTTAGGAAGGATCCCTAAAGTTTCACTAATGGTTCTGTTAAAAGCTTTCAGATTCTATGTAATAGGCACAAGCTGAGGGGAACCCAAAGCTTTCCAAGCAGTTGAGCATAAAATACTAACAGAAGCACCTTCATCTACCTATGTGCGATGCATGTCCCTACCACTAACCTTGGCAATGATTTGGAAAGGGATGGAGGAAGGAAGACGAGGTTCTGTCAATTTATTCCAATCAAAGGAAAAGACCTTAGTACTTGGAGGGGGTTCTGTAGAAACAGGTGAAATGCCCCCTGGCGTAGAGGAATCTGATGTAACAAAAAGAACCTGAGTAGTATGAAGTTCACTCTCTAAAGGGAGAGTGGGATCGACTGAATGTGAAATTGAATCAACCACTTGATCAACTAATGGATCATCAACCTGAGTGATATGAGTTTCACTCTCTAATGGAAGAGTGGGATCGACTGTACTTGAAATTAGGTCAATCACTCTGTCAGTTGACGATAGGTTGGGAGAAAGTTTACGATAACCAGTTGGAAATTCTTGCTGTGGAACAGTAAGGTTGTCCAACAATTTGAGGGAAAATGTGAGTTTGATGACTCCCTTTGCATAACTTACAAGGAAACCTAACTTTACCCTTTTTCCCAGGAACCTGACTATCACTGGTTGATGGATCAATGGACAGTTAATGAGATTTTTCTAACCATACTTCCAAGACCTTTGGAATACCAGGACAATTGATAAGGAAGTGGGCACCCTTACAAAGCCTGCAAGGGTATTTGGGTTTACGATGCATATCGGAGTTTTCCTTAACACAACTAACACTTACAGTCGTGGTTGGTTGGTTGAATTCTTTCTTATCTTGCTTCTTCTTCTTCTTCTTCTTCTTCTACTTCCCTTTCTTCTTCTTCTTAGCCTCCCGGTCACTAGCATCAAGGCTTTTACCAAGCGAAGAGGAAGAAATGGAGGATGAAAAATTAGGCGAAGAAGGTAAAGGGTCAACAGAAGGTTGGTGATGTTGAGATGGTGAACTCTGTTGAGGTGAAGCATTCAGTTGAGGTGGAACAATTGGAGTATTTGGGGCCAACGAAGTTGAAAATAACCATATCGGTAAACCTATTTTAAATCCAGGTAATGACAAAGTAGCCATATTAGGAGGACCAACATTTCCAAACTAAGGAAAAGTACTAGGATTCTCCTTAAGAGGGATTCCTTGGTTGGTAAATTCTGGAACATTTTCCATTATATTCAACTTCAGTGAATTTTATGAACAATTTAAAACTAAAATTAACAATTCACAATTCACACCTATGGTTTCTAAAAGTAAAAACAAACAAATTAACACGCAATATCAAATCTAGGATTCAAACCACACACAAACAGTAAATTTCCGTAGCGAAAACACTAGTTGGTGATGAAATCCAACGTCGCAGAATTCAATACAGAAATGGCGGTTGGAATAGTTACCCCAGCAACTTGCTTAATGAATAGAATGGCACAAGTTTCTCCACTAAACTGTCTCGAGTGAAGAAAACCCCCTAGAAAATCCAAGTGAGTCCAGTTGGATCTTCCCTCCACCGTCACCTTAGGAAAAAATCCTATAAAATATGGTCACTATGGTTACCAATGGAAACAAATATACTTGGGGGAACATTCTACAATCCGATACGCACGCAAGGGCAGAGTAACAAGCTCAATCCCCTTGAAGGCTCCTTGACATAATCCAAGGTTTACCAACAAGTGACCCCAGGCTCCTCGACAATGGTTAATCCGAGGTTTACCATTTTTAATACGTGAATATCTAGCGTCATTCCCAATGAGGAAGGATTGATTACCCCACTGGCTCAGACACTATCTCGTGCTTCTCCTTTAAGAGGAGCTTTCCCAGAGCATAGATGTAACAATTGGAATTTATCTCCTAATGCAAGATACATCTACTTGTTTTGTTTTACTATCTTGGAGAGTTAATTACTCCCTACTCCAAGATACTAGCCTAAGCTAGATTGGTGGAAAGAGCCCTAAAAATGTAAAAATTAGTAGATGAATTTTAATTAAGCGTTGTGTTATTTAGGCCGTTATTACTCAAAAGGATAAACGGATATGAAACCAATGATCTTATGACCCGACCCAAAACTGAATGGAATCGAATATGATAATGTAATCTTTTCAATTCGATGAATCCTAACTAAAGTAAGGAGAGAATTTCCATTCACTTCCAACAATGTAAAAAATTGATCACTAAGAGAAAATATAACAAATTCTCTAATGCACTAATTTCATCAAGAAAAACTAATGCAAATCAATTCCAAAACAGTTTTTATTTTTATTTTTGTGTGTTAAAAACAAGAATAGAAATATGTAAATTCAAATCAAAGAAAGTTGATCTAAATCTACAATTGATTTTTCAGAATGTAAACTATGCAATTGTAATTTATGCACAATTCACTTGAAAAGTATGCAAACGTAATCTATGCACATTTCTCATTCATATTCTGAAAATGAGAATTCTAATTATGCAAATGTGATCTATGCAATAGAATTCTCAAACACAAGATGGTTCTAATGTAATCTAAGAACCAATCAAGTGCAAGTCAAGAAAATTGGGTGAGAGTTCCAAAGATCAAAAATTAAAAACACTCAAAGGCGATTAACACTCATACACAAATTATGAAAAGACTGAGACAAACCTCCAAGTAATGATCAAAGGAAATCAAATTAAGAATTTCTCAAAAAAGAGACTCAAAACACCCAATTGATAAAAGCTTAAAACAGGAATGCCAATGGAATTAACCTAAGAAAAGTTCCTGACAAGTCACGTGCAGATCTGGGCAGAAGCCAAAAACACCTAAACAAATCCTAAGCTGACTGAAAGAGAAAATCTTAAGTTTTTCAAAATGTTGACAAGGTCCGCAGGCCCGCAGTTCACACAGGTGCGGTGTCGCTCTGTGTGAAAAGAAAAAGTGTGGATAGGTTCACACTGTGTTACAAGCAGAGGGTGCGGTCCTCGCCCAAAAGTATGAAAAACAAAAAATAATCCTAGATCTACTAAATCCACCCAATTCCACACAAAACAAGCCAAAAACAGAAACAAAAACACAAGGAAAACAATCAAGTCCCCAGCAGGGTCGCCATTTTGTCACACGGAATGAGTCGATTTTGCGGACAAGCTCAACCTTCCTAGTATCTAACGATATCTAGTGACAAGCAAGCCAATCAAAAAATATCTTTCTCTAAATATGCAATTGAAAACAAAGGCAAACAAGTGTTGTAGGCCTACCTTGGGTCTAATGCAAGTTTTTGGAAGCCTCACTCCTTTGCTCCAAATGAGCTTCCTTGAAGTAAGTCTGCAAACACAAACAAGCAAACAAATTAAATAGCACCTGAAAAGCCAATATCGTAAAGCATATCCATCATAATGATCAAGGAGATTATGAAACAAACCACATGAGACCATTTGTTGAGAAAAATGAATCTAATTGTATTAATTCAAACCAAAGAAGAACTTTACAACCTGTGCCTTGATGCTGTACAAGCTCCTCCCAGGGTCCGACAAAAAGTCTCCTCTACTTTGACAAGTTTCACTCACTTCCCAATGAAGCCAAAAGGTATGTGATCTCTCCTCTCAAGTTTAACTAGGAAGTCCCAATTCCATCAGCATTTACCTCAAAATGTTCAGCTTCTAACCTCTCCAGCAACTGACCCAATGCCTTAATTTATAGTGCAATGGAGGGAAGTTACTAGGTCCTCCTTCAAAGGGATAAAGGCCTCCTTCAAAGGGATAGCTCCTCCTATCAAGGGATTAGCTCCTTCTCTTTTGGGATGCATGAACCACCTTGGAGCGAACAATCCACGTCAAAATTCCTTCTAGAATCATCTAGAATTAACCCAAAGTGAGTTTTTTAGAATAAACTTGCTCCGTTTTTACTTTTACAGGGGTACGCACCCACCCCTTTACAGACAGAGCATGCAGATACACAGGTAACGTGAACAAAGGGTGTGGGCCCACAGGCAAAAGTGAGAGAAAGTGCGGAACCAGAGCTTTATTGATTTTTAATATCTTTCTCTCATTTGCAAAGCTTGACATGAAGAGCTGAGGTCTGAGACTTGTTTAGGAGGACAGTATAAGTGATGATAGACCCATACTGACTACAAATAGTCATGGTGGCGATATTTTTGTGTAACAATGTTGATAACTAGTTTCTTGTTAATAATGAACTAAATTTACACTTGTTTATCATGCAAGAGATGTTTTTGTTGTAGTTTCACCCATTAACAACATTAAAATGTCATGTATTATTTGATGTGGTGCATTAAACGAAAGATGAAGTTATTAGAAGTTTATGACGGTAACGGTTTTATATATGAAAGAGGGTCTATTATAATGAAAGTTTATTTTTTCCAAGAAACTCATCAAATTGATAGTAATGTTTACTTTCACTACTATCAACCTGATGCCATAAGTTGTCAATATAGTCACTTGGTGTGTGCAACGCACATAAAATTGATAGAAATTAAATCAAAAAGAAAATTTGAAACTTAAAAAGTGGAGAATGTCAAAAGTTGAACATGAATGGATCATTGAGGATGGCATTCCATTAGAACATTTTTAATTAAACTACCCAACAATATATTCACCTTGTATTCATCTTTGAGAACTTCAAGTAGATTGTTAGTCTTTCCTTTTGTGCACTCTTAAGTTGTCCATTCTAGCTAGTACTAAGTATTACAATTTTTTTTCATTAATATGGCACGAGTTTATTGCTAAGTTCAAAAGGAATTAAAAGATCCCAAATACAACCATAATGTAAGGATGTAGCATATCATAATTTTCTTTTTGGTTGTTTATTGTACAACTATCATGCTTGCATTGCCTTTTTCTTTTTTATGGACCGTAATTTTATCTTTTCAAATATTTTTATTGCTATCTTAGTACCATGTCTTATAATGCAATTTTATAGTATGTTTGCATGAACAACTTTATATTAAAAGTTAACTATCATTCAACATCCATAGTAGCCCTTCTATATAAAATGATGATATATTCATTAATGAAAAATGTATACCATATTTTATAATTAAATTTTAAGTTATCATTGTTTTAGACATCTACACCATTACAAGATTCATTCAAATGAAAAATGTACTATGTTTTGTAATTCGCAATTTTACTATTCATTAAATAACTTGACAAAACAAATTTGAACAAAACCTAACAATCATCTACTAACATTTTAAGAATCATCATGCAAAATGTACCAACTAAATGCAAATTTGCTTTCATTGCTTCATATTCATGAACTTAAATATGTAAAACCTTTAAGCATCAAACCATACATCATGTAAATTGTACCATGTTTTATAATGAGCAATTAAAATAATCATCATGTAAAATGTACATAAATGCCAAAATTAGCATGTATTAAATCATAATAACGAGTTCTATTTAAAATATGTCCAAAATTTATATCATTATAAAAGTAAATATATAATAAAAAATTGTTAACTAAAAATATGCATCAAAGAGATCAATTCATAATAAGGAGTTTTAATTTAAATATGTCCAAAATTTATATCATGATAAAAGTAAATATAATATAAAAACACTGCCAAATAAAAAGTTTCATCAAGAGAGTCTCGCTGGAATATATGATCTATCAACATCATTGTGCTGTCATCAGAATCATGGGTGCCCTGCACAACATGTGTAATTGCTTATATACATAAGGTTTTGTACTTTAAAAATAGATTTTAATGTATTAAAATTAAATTTAATCATTTAAAATTCAATTAAAATGTAATCATCCAAACAAAATTATAAAAAGTTTCAAATTCCATGAAATACCTCCATTGTGCCCTCATGGTGTTATCCATGCATCCTACCATCATGGCGTTTTCCATGCATTGTGCCCTCATGGATAACCTATACAATACATGTACATGTATATATATTAAAATTTAAAAATTGCACATGAAAATGCATAAAATCGCAATATTAAAAAAATCAAGTATCAACTTCTTCAAATTGTTTGGATGATTCAATCCATATAACCTGCTCATGTTTTAAATTCCATGTAGTACGTCATGGTGTTCCCTATGCATTTATCCCTCATGGATACCTTGCACAATACATGTACATGTATATATTAAAGATTTAAAATTGCACATGAAAATGCAAAAAATCACAATATTAAAAAATTTGTTAAACAACTTTTTCAAATTGTTTAGATGATCCTATCCCCATTGTTGTTTCCATTACTAAAGTACCTGGAGACCAGAAACCATCTCCACAAACCTAAAATTCAAAAATTTTAAAACTGTAAGATACTTATCTCTTTTTTTAATGAAAATTGCTTCAATTTATAACAAAATACAAGTGAAATATTTAATACTTGTGACAACCGAACATTTGACACATCTCCTAATAGGGTGGAAGAGGGTGATGCTATGTCAAAAACATCAAACATAATCAGAATTTGTTAAAATTTAATAATATATGTAATTATTTTTTAAAAAACATGTCCTCACGGTACCTATATAATAAAAGTAGAATAATAGTATCAACATGAACTCTTAAAAAAAAACTAGAATCTCTCAGCGTATCTTGATTAGACCCTGAACCGGGGACCTTGATGTTATCATAATTTTCGTTCAACAAACAATTTTCCTGCAAATGGTGAACATATGATACATTTGTGTTAGATTATATCTAGAAAATTAGCAAAATGTATGTCAATCGACATTAACACATTCATTAGATTACATTAAAAATATCCATCCTAACCATTAACACATATTGATCCCATGCTCTCTTCCTCATGACCAATTAGATATTTCCAATCATCACGAAAACCCTTTCCATATGCTTTAACCTCCTCAATATTCATATTGTCTATCTCCTCATATATTTTATATACAAAATTAGCACGTGCATCAACTCGTGCTCCTTATTTATTTAGACCAACATCAATTCCAGTCAATGTAGTTTGGATGTTATCTATAATGGCATCCCTTTCTTCTCGACCAATTTGATAAGTGGAATCCATCTTCGACCACAAAGTTACCATATGAGGAGGCTGAGGCATCAAAGGTGGTGGAGGGCCAAGAAATTCAATATCCCTTAATGCACCCTTAAGTTCATATATCTGACCTCTCCTTGTACCATACAATTTAGATGGAAGGTTAGTATAATCAGGTCTCATACCTAAAATGAATTCTACATAAAATAATCTTGAAAAATAATATGGAACCTCATCATTCCATGGCATCTTTCCATACAATGCAAGGAATCTATCATACAAATGGCTAACTATTTCAAGGTGCTTGAAATATTGCACCCTAAGCATCTTTCTTTTTGGCCCTTCTTTGAAATTAAACATAGATTTTGCATGTGATTTTGTAACTCTTTTACTTACCTCAGCCCATTTATCAGGACCTATTACTGCTTCCTTTCCATGCCTCGTCATAACTATAAAGCAATCAGTGGTTGGCCCAAGCTTCTTGCAAATATTGAGAAATGCGCTTAGAGAGTGCACACCTATTTCTAAGCTTTGTTGACTCTCTACAAGGAGCTCCAAATTTGCAATATATTACTTTAATCTTGAATAATGACCTATGCACCTCTATAAATTACATTGTTGGACGTTTTTTTCCCAAGGAAGCTCATCAGGAATATAAGATCGATATGTGGTAGTTGGCATATGGTCTTCTTCTTGAGTTTCCCAGCTTTGCTTACATTTACTTCAATCAACATTTTTACCCCCTGCATCAATGTAGTTACATAAATATACAAACATGTGAACACATGTATTTATACACATGCAAGATAGACATGTACATGTATATGTACATAAAAATCATTTACATGTACAAATTTCTTTTAACATGAAAAAATTATATAATTTAACAAAATGAAGAGAATCATGATGATCCAATTGAGATTGATGACCACCCTGAGATGGTTGAGCACCATCACACCCAAGTACATGATTTGATTGAGCTTGTTGAGCACCCTCATGCGACGACATAGTGAGAGAAGCTTCTAAAAGAAATGGAAATTATAATAAATTAATTAAATTAAAATGATAAAAATCAATTCAATATATCTATGTACATATGATACTACCTATTTATCATTTAAGTAAATGCACATAAACCTATATATACCATACCATGATGATGTGAATGATGGTCCTCCATTGATTGAGTAGATACTCTCTTCAACCTAGTGAGAAATGCTCCTAAAAAAGATGAAATTTATGATAAATTAATAAAGCTAATTTGAAAAAAAATCAATTTCATATGTACATATTATTATATTCAATATCATTTAAAAACTTGCACATAAACATATTTATACCACAATCATGATGTAAGGAATGACGGAACTCCCCTGATTCATTTGATAATCTCCTCAATCCATTACCTCCCCCTCTAGTCAATGTGTGAGACTCAATTGATGCTTGCCTCAAAGAATTAAATGGAAAATATTCATGTCATGACCGAAGCCCTAGATCCATGAAATATATATATATATAGATAGATAGATAGATAGATAGATAGATAGATATATTTGATCTTTAAAAAATACCCTTGAAGTTATATCATGCATTTAATTGATGTAAACCTTGAAATCACCTCATGCATTTAAAAATATTAAAATTGCTATTTAAAAATATCAAAAAATTCAGAAAATTAATGTAGCTATCCAAGGGTTTATTCAAAATTATTTGGTGTATATTCTTCATTTAAAATATACTCAAGACTAAAAACACAAACGTTGAAGTGAAGATTTTGAAAATTAATACAAAATTCTCTAAAACATGTTAGGTTCACCAAGTTGTGCTTACATAGTGGGGGCATACTTAATATAGAATTGAAAAAAACACATGGTCATTAAAAACAATACATTTATAACTAAAAAGCAAGCACATATCAAAGATATTCTACAATGTCCATCAACTAATTTTGATGGAGAGCTTCTTAACACCAATTCAACTTTCACACACAAATCTTGAATTGGCATTTCCCCATACAATAGATCACTAGACATCCTATTATGCTAAATGATTGAAATTGACTAAAAATGTTTTTTTCTTCTCCATTTAATTGTTTTAACCTCCTTTTTGACTTGGTACATGCCTTTCATCTGGTTGCACACAAGTTCAGAATTGGATAAGACTACAATTCCATTAGATCCATACTTTGTAGTTATTTCTAAGCCTTCTATTGATGCAATATAATATTCTTCATTTCCCGGATGTGGGTGATTGACGGTTCACGGAAGGTGTACAAGGACGGCAGGTGGCAGCCCTGGAGCGCCAAATGTACCAGCTCCAGGATGGCCAGGTGGCTCCACATAGGGGAATTAACAGGGGCATTTATGGGAGCATTCAAGCTGCCGCCCAAGCCCAAGGATATCAGCGCGATGGGGTTCGGTTCAGTTGGTCGAGCAGTGGTCCAGAGCGTCTCACGATGGGAGAGCCTGTTCTCCTGCTCTCTGTTGGCTCTGGGGCACGTCTTCCACCATTTCTGTATAGTTTGTCTCTGCTGCAATAGGTATGCTCTTACAGCCTTCAAGCATTTCATGGTTCAAGCTCTCGGTGTGTACAAAATTGTTCTGGTTCGGTCCGTGGTTTTCTTGGAGCATCTGCCTTTATGCTTTCTCTTTGTTCTCCACTCTTTGTATAGCAGTCCTCATCCCTGTGTGATGACGAAAGAGAGAATGCGTATGGTTAGAAGGCGTGGTGGTTTGAGGGGATGCACCTCGAATCGGCCCCCTTCCTCTTCTCAGGACCCTCTTATTGAGGCCACGATTCATCCCAAGATAAGGCGAGGCAGAGGCAGAGGTCGGGGGCAAGTTTGGGGCACAGATTGCACACATACTGCACACCCCATGACCAGTTATCGCATCCCTTTCACGTTGGACAACTCCACCTTCATTGTCTCGGTGATGATTGAGAAATGTGATAATGCACCGGTTTCAAGAGCTTCTCATGAGGCGGTTCCTGCAGAACAGAGGCAGGCCAGTCCAACTGCAACCCCACGAAAAATCTCAGGTGGAATTCCAATGCTGCACACGGGCACCGAGGCTAGCCTAAGTGAGCCTGTGAAAGGAGAGTCCTCAAGTTCTGAAGATCACTCTTCTGATTCCTCGTACTCAGGACAATGGGGTTTCAGAATTGAGGAGGAACAACCGACAACCTCTGATGCAGATTGACATGGTCAACGCCTCTTGTTTTTTGTCTCAACCTCTGGAGCAGAAGTCCTCTCTATTTTTGATTCTTAGTGCTCTTTGTCAAGTGCCTCCGTTTCCTCTCAGGCCGAAGTTTGTTTCTGTTTGTGTCATTTTCAGTTCTAGTATGAGTCAGGGCTTCGAGTCCCTTTGTTTTGTTCAAAGTCCCATGAAAATTCTCACTATGATGTAAGGTCTCAGGCCTGGTTCCCTAATCAGGTAGTCAAGCTGTTGTTTTATGCCAAGCACTTGGCTTGAACTCTCGAGGCAAATCCCTCGCTGTAATTTTTTTGTATTAATATAGAAGTAGACTAAATTACAAAAAAAAAATATAATATGCTTCATTGTTTGTTTTCCTTCTCGGTACATTCCTTCTCCTTTGGAGTAATTTTTTCATCACAATATTTCATATCACATAAGTAATCATTGCTTGCCTTGGACTGGGATAACAAAAAACTTCTATGCATAATGTCTATTTTTCAAACATGTTTAATGGGTTTTCTGATCCTTGTAAAAAAAAAATCAATAAAATCAATAAAATGAATAATATATTTATTTATTCCAAATGCCATAGTTTATGGGAGTTTGTTGAAAAATAAATACCTATTGTGATTGAATGATGGAATATTACAAGAAGCATTTAGCCTAATAATTTTATATCTAACACTTGGATATGATGATTAACACCAACAAATAAATATGATGAGGTCAAAACATGATGAGGAAGAAATCATTATATGGACATATGTGGGTGCATCGAGTTCAGTATGCAAAATGGATCATTAGGACTTCTTTCCCAAGTGTTACTAGGAATAGTGTCCACTCGAATGCTTCTATTCCCACTAAGACTGGTAGCTATCTTAGAAACAAACAAGTAAAGTCTATTTTCGCTTTCCTTTATGAAAATAGATAAGAGGAGAACCAAGGAGACCAACCTTAGTCTTGCGCTTGATTTCCTAAACTTCTTGATAGAGCTTTGCCGCTTCTTCTTCGTCTGCCCAGCTTCAAAGAGCACCTGTGGAATCATAGCAACATACTACTATCGAAGAATAAAGATCTATATTCATAAATAACACAGGACCAGATGTGTGTTAACCATACAAATGCATATATATAAACAAGTACATCAAAATATGGAGGAAACTTGAATTGATTTATTTAAATGAAAAGTAGCAGAGGATAAACCTAGTGTTCTGACACAACATCATCCTCCAGCAGAAACCCTTCTTCACCTCAAGTAGCTTAGATCACTCCACACTATGATTTAACCCAGAAAACCGACAGAACTTCTCTATTAGATACAAAATTCATCTCTGGATCTCTGTGATGAGGGATTCCATATACAGATGATACAGGGAGGTGAGTCATCTCTGGGGTCTTGATTAGTGTCCTCTCTCTGATAGTTCCTGCTTCCACTTGGAGAATGAATGAGCTCTACTCATCCGGTCGAAAAAAGAGAGGCAAGTGTCAGAGGGGAATTCTGGAAGATTCCTATCTTCCACCATCGCATTTTGTCCCTGTCATTTGTCCATTCCCAACCATCGCACCCTATAGAGGAGAAATTCAGTATGCATCGCACCTTGTACACTGGGAAGGTGATATGCATTGCACCCTCTGCACTGGGTTTTCAATATGGTCCAATTTTGACCATTTATGAGCATTTTTTAGTGGAGAACGTCTGGGAGATGATGTAATCAGATGACCTTGTTCCTTTAGGAAGTGAAGCAACACTTTTAGGGACTTAGGAACCCTCAGTTTATGGACATTTATGATTGGGGTTGAATTTCCCAAAAATGTCTATAACACCAAGGTTTCCTTACATGCATATTAGATTCTAATGTGTATATGTTGAGTCATATTTGATTTTCTAGTGTTGACAGTTCTATATATAGAAGCTTACTTGTTATTGGGAAGGATATAAAGTGTGATATACTACCTTCTAAGGGGTAACTACTTGAAGAGCCACCCCAAAGGGGTATGTTATTTAAATAATTGGAATTTCTTTACTTACATACTTGCATATGATGAATGACCACTTGAAAATCAAAATAGAAGGTAATTAAATGATACTGATGAATGGAAGCTCAATTATCTAACCTTCCTTTTAAAATTGAACTAGAAAGGAAATGTACCATTCTGAAAATTAGTTGATCAATTCAATGATTAGAGATGTGATATGTGACTTGAGCGTGGGGATGGATGGATGTGTATGTCAAACTAATGTTGTTGCACACGTAATTATTTTGGATGTGAATAATTTGATAATTTATATATCATAAATATTTTACACCTATAAAGTAAACCTTAATCTTTTTTTAAGGTAAATTTCATTTTTACACCCACCTTAAGTCTCAATTTTAAAATACTTGTTATATATGATTGTTATGATATTAATCTTTCCAACCTTTTTACCCATCAAATCTCCCATTTTGAAGGCATGCTTCTCTTGGATCCCTTTGTATCAAAAACATGATTTTAAAGTATACCAAGTAATTCCAACCCTTATCTCCTTACTTTTAAGTTAAATACATCAACTAATTAAAATGCTAAATAATAAAACAAAGAATTAAATTTAAACCTAAAATTGAACTAGAATCAATAAGGCAATACTCTCCTTGTTATTTTGTTAGGTTTGGCATATTTTTAAACCACAACTTATGTGTTTAGGTATTTTGTTTTAATTTTATAGTGATTACATGATAATATAATAGACAACTCTCCTTCTTATACTAAAGCCATATACATTATGTTG
>APFE030786987.1:18237-47072 GCA_000404065.3 Pinus taeda
ATTGGCTAAAAAAAGTGTTGCTTTTTGTATCCTCATAATGTGCTATCAATTCTTCTGTAAAAATTGCCCAAGTGATAAATTTTTTACGAGAGCAAAGCCATTGATACCATACAAACTGATTTGGTTCCAAATATAAAGTTGCATACGTACGTTTTGTGTGTTTTGCACATTATTGAGATCGAAAAATTGCTCCATCTGTAATATCCATGTTGCGGGATCCTTGCCATCAAACTTCCTCATATCGATTTTTGGAATATGGTGCATCTTTGATCCAACATTAGAGTCTATGAAACCATGATTAACATTCCTTTGTTTGCATCATGAATTTCCTTTACTCCCCCTTCACCATTAGTAAGTATTTCCTGTAGAAAATTTGTCAAATCTACCTTCAAATCTGCCATGTCTGTCTTCAACTCTATCTTCAAATAATCCATCTTACCTTCCATTCCCTTTATCTTAGATTCCACGCCATTTATCTTATCTTCGGTTAGCTTTTGTGAGTGTGACATTTGTTGCACTTGTTCTTGTAATTTTGATATATCATGTAGCATTTCTTCCTCTTCTTTATGAGTCATGCTAGAGCTTTCAAGTTCCTTACTAGGTGTTTGCATTTTCTTTCCTCGGGGCATCAGCTACTGATAATAATTCTCTACTATGCCCTTTGAATTCCTTCAAAATAAATTTTCAAACCAATCTTAAGCAAAAATTTAAAAGAATCTACACACCTTTTTTCACTTTATAGGAGCTCAATATTGCCTCTAATTTATCTCTGTACTTTCAGATCATCTAGTTCTGAAATTGTAACTTACAGTAGCCCTCAATGTCCTCTTTCCAATGCCACCAGTCTGATCCAAATTGGATTCTCCAAGGAAGAGTTATGCAAAATCTCCCACAGTGACCTGCTTATAGACTAGTTCAGTAGAGAGAACTTGTATGGTGTACCATGAATCACTGTTTCAACCTTTGGCTCTAAAAAAATACATAAAAGAAACTACAATCTATCCTCTTTCTGAACCTTCTTACGACATTTAAATCTGATGCACAGAGAGAAAGTTATGATGATTTTCCGCAGGTCACCTGTTTGGAATGTAATTCAGGAGTTTGAAAGAAGACCAACTTCCTCAGATCATATCTCCGCAAATATAGCGCGAAACGTTCTGAAATTCAGACCCGAGATTCAACGCAATTTTTTCACAAATGGGTTTTTTTTTAGCTTCTGCAACATCACAGAAAAAAGTTATAGTGCAAATTCCACGATGACCTATTTGGAGCAGCGAAACCCTAGAATCCAAAGCTCCGATACCAAATGTTATGAAACCAGCTCACAAAAAGATAGAAAAGAGAGATCAACGCCTTAGAATTCAGCCTCTTTGAGGGGGAACCTCTTTCATTAACAATGAACATTCTTCGATGATAAATGACAAAAATCCTTTCTATAATAATATAAAGCCACAAAAATAACAATAGAGGGATTCTATGGGGCACAGTAATAACAATATGGGGACAATAGGGGCACAACAATATTAATAAGGGGTACAACTACAATAGTAATGGGGTAATCACTAGTATTATAGGGACCCAACATTCATTCTCTCCATTAATCAATCTTCATGATCATTCATTCATATGTAATATTGTATTAGTTATCTTTAACATTGACCTTATAATATTAAAGGATTAAATGTAAAACTTTAAAATTTGCCTCCACAAATATCCAAATCCTCCAAAAGCATCCTACTTTATTTTTTTTAACAATCTCAAATTCTTTAATATCATGTGTATTAACAATATTTATTATTTAAGTTGACAGTGTATGTGTCGGAAATTAATCCCAACTATTGAAAATAATGAACCTGATCGTGCATAATATCTAGGAGTATAGACAAATCAAGCTGGAGATATTGTTTTCTAGCTAAAGAAACATGGAAGTAGATAAGTTTCTAACCAATGTACAAGTTTCCAATCCCTACAACACATCTCTCAACCAAAACTGTAATGGTATCTACGTGTAGTTGGTCTAGTTATAAATGGTTGGTTGTATCAAACCAATAACAAGGGTTAAATAAATAAGTATCCAAGCTTAAACAAGTGCAAGTCAAATAAAAAAAGGCATGGTTTAATTGAACAAGGAAGGATATTTTCTTTCCATGCATGATCCCAACACAACAGGTTGTTCTTGTGACACTTCAGTAATCCTGTAGGCTTTGAAAGTTCATACAATAGGTCTAAGCGTGAACTCACCGAAGTAAGGCCTGCCTTCCAATATATCTAAGTTTAGGTAATGGATCCATCTAGATGTTTAAGGTTTGTAAAAAATATGTATGTATACACTGGGTGGTTCCTTAATAACAGTAGGACAAGCAACAATTCTAATCCTTTCAAAGGAAAACCCATCAAGCAATGAGAAAAGGCTATGAGTGGTTCTTTCCTTTAGTCAATGACTAGTTGCTATCAGTTATCAACAAGTACAACCGGCTATTAGTGAGGACATTTTTTTTACTATGATCGGCTATATCCCCTGGTGTATTTCCATTCTAGTGCCACAGGATAATCAAGTGGATTGGTTAGAGAAAATACTTATTATTGGGTGGATTAAGTGTGCCTCACTTAGTGACACATTTAATATGTATGAACGTAAGACAAAACAAAGTGTAACCCAAAATTGTACTAGTATTGATCTGTCAATGAATAGCCAATACAACCATGGCTATTGATCCAAAATGGATCAATTTACCCTCTAAGTCTTCAAAAATCCTCTAAAAGATCAAAAGTATCGCATAATCAAACCTTCACAAAATAGTGAAGAATGCTATCGGGAGCTAAATACACTAGGAAAACGTTGAAAAGCAAATTAGCTGAGGCTTGAACAAGGAATGCACAGTAGTTGTCAAATCTAGCTGATCAACGGTCCAGATCTAATCGGCGGGTCGCAATTGATAGTGGTAGTCAGCAAATATTGGTAGAGACTATACAAATGTTGCGATAGAGATTGGTGGGGTCAACAGGGACCATTGATCAAGCGCACAGATCGACAACCCACATTGCATCGCAGGATCAATATCGAAAAATACAAAGAGCACTTACAATGGCCCATGGCATGAGTGTTATGTGATTGTGATTAATCACATCGCAATATCACAATTGTAGAAACACCATGGAATGGGGCTTATACACATGTATATGTGCGATGCGATTAGTCGGACTCGATGGCTATATAAAAAATTTTGCACAAGACTTGAGATCCACATAAAGGCATTTTGTAATTCATTCTCGTATATCTCAAAACAACGTTGATGCGATAAAACACAGAAGCCAGACCCAAAGGGGTTTGGGAATGAAAATGTATATTGTTACAAGTTTGGAGGAAGCCATTTTTATGTTATTTTCATAGTTTTAATGTATTTTTAAAATACAAAGGAACATGTCATTGTGATACGCGAAAACGACTTACAAGACAGACCCAATAGGAGAATAGACTGGATTTAAGGACTTTTGAAGTCCGAAAGACTATGTTATGGTGGATTTTCACAGTTTCAAATTCATTTCTTTGTGTTAATAGAGAGCGGCTGGTTCAGGGCTTCTAAAGGCCCGAGGCACTCTTACGTTGTGGAATAGGTGGCCACCTCCCCTTAATGCGTTATGCAATGATTGTGTAATTCTAGAAGAGGGATTTAAGAGGACAGAGGCCAAGAGACAAAAAGACGAGAAGTAGAATTGAACGGGCAGATCAAATTGGCTTTAAAGGCAGAGAAGGAAGAAACAAAGACAAGTAGTATTGGAGGCAGTGCCAACAAAAAGAGTAAATACAGAGACAGAGAGTGATTGAAAGAGTCTGTGTACTCAGAGAGGCTTGAGAGGTTCAAGCAAACTCTTCCTGTTATATCTGTTGTGTGTTGATTCTCAACTTGAGCTTATACTGTTGTAAAACTCTGTTTGAAGACATAATAGAGAGGTCACCACTGAACGCTGGACCAGGAGCTGTAGCCCAGGAGTATTGGGTGAACTCCTTATTAAATTTGTTGTGTTTATGTGTGTTGTCTATTATGCTTCTTTACTGCTTCATTGTCTGTGTATTTTGCAATATTATCGATCCATTGCATAAAATAACATAGGAAAATCCATGCACATGAGTTTGTAATACCTTAATAAAAGTCTTAGATCTCATTATCAGATCAAGTGGTACTAGAGCTTTAGTTGCTAAGGTTAGACAAGCTTCTACTAGATTGGTGAATGATAACTAGGTCAAAGCTCAAATTAGGAGAAGGAGAACAGGTTGAAGCTAACCCAGAAATAGGAAGAGTCTATCCTAGGAGGAAAATGGTAGAAGAAAATCCCTTGGAATCCAACTCTCAGTTCATGGACAGTTTCATGACCATGAGAGCCATGATAGAAGAGATGTATCGAGAATTTAAGAAAGGTCGAAGTGAAGATTCTTCAACCTCCAAACAAGACAAAGGAATAGAAGAATCTCTTATATATGGCCATTCTGAAGGCAAAGGGAGAGGAAAAGAGCCTCCTCTATCCACACCTCCTGATAGCCCTGAAAATAAAAAGAATAAAACATCTTTGATTAAGTTAGACATTAAATTTGATTTTCCAATATATGATGGAGAATTAAATGCAAAGAAGCTAGATAACTGGATTAGAGAGATTGATGTGTATTACAGGGTGTAGAATATTGATTCAGATAGGAGTAAAATTCAGCTCGCCAGCCTACGCCTTGGAGGAACTGCCTTGGTATGGTGGGAAGGCAGGGCACAAGCTGACTTGAAGAAGCATGGTAGAATTCTTTATGTCTGGAGTGAATTTGTTTCTGCCATTAAAAAACAATTCTATCCATTAGCTTATATGTAGCAAGCTATGATGAGTTGCCAAACTCCACCAATTAAAAGGGAAAAGTGTACAAAGTTATACCCAGGAATTCACAAAAAGAGCTTTAATTCTAGGAATTTCTTTAGACTCACCTGAAACTTTGCTGAAGTATATATGGGGTCTGCATAGTTATTTGAGGCATACCATTCTCATGTTTAACCCTACTAGCATAGATGAGGTATTTGTTCAAGATACACATCTAGAGGCTAGATGCAAGAATGTGAACCCAGAGATCTGGAGATCATCAAAACCCACTGCAAGCAAGAACAAGGAAAAGAGGAAGAAGAAATGGAAAGAGAGGAAGGAAAATTCTGTACAGAAAGCCAAACCTTCATGCACTCACTGCAAGAAGGATGGACATGATGATGAACATTACTGGTCTTTGCATCTGGAGTCGATGGAAAGAAGAAGAAGACTGTTTCTGTTATATAGAAAGATTTGGGGCCAAACTCAGGTGATGAAACAATAATCACAACTATAGGTATAAAAGGTAAAAATTCTAAAGCATCTACTTGTAATTTTGCACAAGGTGTTGATAGTGAAGAAAGTGAGAGGAAAAGACATGAGCTTTTTCATATTAGAGTTATTTCCAAGCATCAAAAGAATGATACTTTATTTGATAGTGGCTCACAAGTAAACTTAATTTTTGAAGAAATTGTAAAGAAACTGGGATTACTAACCACACCTCACAAGAAGCCATATCCATTAGGTTGGGTATGTGATAAAGCAAAGCTACAAGTGACTAGAGAATGTAAACTTAGACATTCTTTTGGGTCAGCATTTGTAGATGAGGTTGAGTTAGATATCATTCCCTTGGATATATGTGGAATTATTTTACGAAGTCCTTACTTGTATGATAGAAAAGCCATTTTCTATAGAGCTTAAAATAAGTATCAACTCGTTAAATATGGAATAGAATATATTGTAAGAGCTCATCAACTCAAGAATAATTATACTCTCATAAACTCAGGGCAGATGAAAAGAATTGTAAATTCAAAATGCAATTTTTGCTGATGGTTGTAAAGGAAAAGAAACCTGATAAAACCAATATATTTAAGGGATATGATGCTAAACAACAAGTTGATTTAGAAAAATTTGTTTCAGAATATTATATCCTATTTCAAGAACCTAAAGGTTTGCCACCCAAAAGGGAAATTGTACATGATATTAATTTACAACAAGATGCTCCATTGGCTAACATCAGAATGTACAGGTTATCTGCTTTAGAGAATGCAGAGATCAAGAAGCAGGTACAGAAGATGCTCGAGAAAGGGTTCATAAGGCCAAGCACATCACCATGTGGATCTCCAATCATGTTGGTGAGGAAGAAAGATGGTTTGTGGAGGATGTGCATTGATTACCGAGCACTGAATAATCACCAAGGATGTGCACCGATCAAGAATCATTATCCCCTTCCTCACATTGATGATCTATTGGATTAGTTGAAAGAAGCTATTTAATTTTCCAAGTTGGACTTGTGTAGTGGTTACCATCACGTCAGAGTAGCAGAGTAAGATGCATGGAAGACTGCTTTCAAAACAAAGCAAGGGTTGTATGAATGGATAGTTATGCCTTTTGGCTTAACTAATGCTCCTACCACTTTCATGAGAGTTATGAATGATGTATTCAGGCCTTTTATTCATGACTTGGTAATTGTATATTTAGATGACATTCTTGTTTTTAGTAAAACATGGGAAGAACATTTGAAGCATGTAAAGCAGACTCTAGATGTTTTGAAGAAAGAAAATCTCTATGTTAAATTATCAAAGTGTGAATTTAGAAAAACATCTTTTGAGTTATTTGGGTCATATAGTAGGGGGTGGTGAATTGAAGATAGATCCCTCTAAGGTTGAAGTCATTGTAAACTAGCGTAAACCCAAATCTTCTACAGAAGTTAGAAGCTTCCTAGGAGTAGCAGAGTATTGGAGAAAGTTTATTGCTAACTTCTCCTTAATTTCAGCTCCCTTACATGCTTTGATAGTATTGAACAAGGTGTTTCAGTGGAGAGGCAAACAACATAAATCCATTGACACCTTGAAAGAAAAAATTAGTACATCACTAGTACTAGCATTGTCAGATCTTCAAAGACCATTTGAGACCAAAACAAACGCCAGTGACTATGCAATGGGAGTAGTGTTGATGCAACATGGTAAACCCATATGCTACCATTCTGAGACATTTAAAATTGTAGTATTTAATCATCCCACATATGATAAAGAATTGTATGCATTAGTACAAAGCGTAAAAAAGAGGAAACATTACTTATTAGGAAAAGAAACAATTATACATACTAATCATCAACCACTTCAGTATTTTCACTCACAAACTAAATTGCAGCAATCAAGACACTATAGGTGGATGGGTTTCCCATAGCAGTTTCATCTAGTCATTAGATATAAAAAGGGCATACACAATAAAGTTGTAGATATGTTGTCTAGACAAATTATAAATGCATCTACTATACTTAAGCATAACTCAGTAATGCATGAAAGCTACATTGAATAGTATGCTCAAAATATAGATTTTAAAGATGTATATGCAACTTTATGTCATGGAAAAAATGCAGAAGAAATGGACTATTATGTTAAGGACCAACTCTTGTATCATTTGGGAAAGCTATGCATTCCACAAACTGAAAGCGAGAAGCACATACTTCTTTGGTATCACGTCAATTTGTTGTAAGTAAAATAGTTGCACAGCTGCAAAGATTCTACTATTGGCCAAAAATGCATGAAACAATTTTTAGATATATTAAAGGGTGTACCATGTGTGCTAAAATCAAGCCTGACAACAGAAAATTAGGCTTGTACACTCCACTTCCAGTCCCTTCTCATCCTTGGGAAAGTGTTTCCGTGGACTTTCTTGGGGGATTGCTGAAATCTAGAAAAGGTCATGACTATTTATATGTTATTGTGGACAGGTTCAGCAAAATGTGTATTTTAATACCTTGTAACAAACAGATTACAACTAAACAAACAACGAAATTGTTCTTTTAGCATGTCTAGGTGCATTTTGGGTTACCCACTTCCATAGTATCTGATTGAGATTCCTGATTTGTTGGGAAGTTTCGATCAAGTCTATGGGAATTGATTGACACTAGACTGAAGAATAACACATCCTTTCATCCACCAATAGATAACCAAATAGAGGTGGTCAATAGGATAGTGATCCAGTTGCTTAGGGGTTATTGCAACAAGCATCCCAGGCTTTGGGATGAACATTTATGTTATGTGCAATATGCTTACAACCATGCTAAGCATTCTTCTACACAAAGGTCTCCTTTTGAGACTTGTTTTGATTTTATACCAAGGTCTCCCTTGGATTTTGTCTTTGAAAAAGACATAGTCGTTGATGGACACAGCGATGTGGATAAAGAAACTAGGTTCATTAAATAGATCCAATAAATTCACCAGGAAGTGCAAGAACAACTGGAAAAGAGCCAAGCCAAGTACAAGGCAAGGCATGAAAAGCATCGGATGGAGCATGGCTTTCAAGTTGGTGACCAAGTTTGGCTGTATATCAGCAAAGATAAAATGCAAGGTGAGGGAAAGAAGTTGAAGCCAATAAGGTATGGGCCTTTCAAGGTACTTGAGAAAATTGGTGAGAATGCTTTCCACCTTGATTTGCCAGCTTACTTAGAACTTTTGGAATTTAAAGATAATTAGAATAAATTCTCAACCAGGTTTGCTGGTACGCTTTTGACGTGGTCATATATGTACTTTTCTTCCTTCTCCGATATTTTGTGAACTTCCCATACCTATTCGGCATTATTCCTTCCGAAGTGTTCAATTCTCATTATATCTTCTTGACTGTAATTTAAGAGGTCCAATAATGTATGTAATTGGCTCTTCTGAGGGAGTTATAGGTTTTGGGTCACATCTATTTAGTGGTAAATGCAGAAAATTTAAGACTATTTGAACCTTCATTAATTGAGGATCACAAAGAGAAAAGTCCATTTCCTTCCATTGATGATTTGTTTCCTGAATATCTCAATGACTTGTAGGAAGATACAGTTCTAGATAGGAAGGTGAGAACCACATGCAGAGGGGATGTTGAGTACCTAAGAATTGAACTCAAAGGTTCAAAACCCAGCATTGCAAAATGGATAGAGATTGGACAAGTGAGGAAGTTGTATCCTCACTTGAGCGATGCTTGAAAACCAACTTTTGGTGGTCCAAAAGCATTTTTTTAGTGGGAAAGCGTGATCTAAAATGGATCCATTTACCCTCTAAGTCTTAAAAAATCCTCTAAAATATCAAAATTATCGCATAATAAAACCTTCACAAAATAGTGGAAAACACTATCAGGAGCCAAATACACCAGGAAAACGTTGAAAAACAGAGTAACGGAGGCTTCAACAGGGAATGCATAGTAGTTGTCAGATCTGGATGATTAATAGTCCAGATCTGATCGGTGGGTCGCAATTAGCAGTGGAAATCGACGGATATCGGTGGAGACTATACAAAAGTTTTGATAGTGATCATCGGGGTCAATGGGGACCGTCGATCAAGCGTGCAGATCGACAGCCCACATTGCATCGCAGGATCACTATCGGAAAATACAAAGAGCGCTTACAATGGCCTGGGCCATGAGCGATATGTGATTGCGATTAATCACATCGTAATATCACAATTGAAGAAACATCATGGATCGAGGCTTATACACATGTATATGTGTGATGCGATTAACCAGACCCGATGCGATTACCCTGAACATCTAGAGGAAGAACTTAACCATCTCCATAAGGTCTTCATAAACAATGGCTATCAGAAACACATTATCCAAAAAATAATTAAATAATCCACAATCAATAAACAAAAAAGAAAAACTCTTGAAAACCCTAGAAGCTCCTTACTCTATATTAAAGGAACCACAGATAAAATTTCCATAATTCTAGCCAAGCATAACATCATGGTTGCATTCACTCCCCTTAACACCATAAAAAACATGCTTGATTCTCCTAAGGATATAATAGACCCAAAAAATCACAAAGAAGTATACTCGATTCCTTGCTCATGCGGAAAAGTTTATATAGGTAAAACAGGGAAATCCTTTGGAATAAGATTAAAAGAACACATTAATGACATTACAAGAAACAGGTCAGAAAAATCAGGTCTAGCAGAGCACGCATGTTCCTCCTCACACTATATCAGTATGGAGCAAGCAAAATTAATTCACAAGGAAGACCATTATTTAAAAAGAAGGGTGAAAGAGGCAATTGAAATTGAGAAATCCTCCAACAACATGAATAGGGATGACGGACTAAAATTAAGTAGCACCTGGAAACCCTTATTAAATAAAATAAAAAAGCATTAAATTAATCTAATATAATAACATATTAATCAATCTTTCTAACTCCCTTTTAATAAAATTTAATAAGTCAATAAATAAATAAATAAATAAAAATAAAATTACTTCAATTCAAACTAAATAAATTATAACAAGTAACTTATTTATATGACATAAAAACACATTAACTAAAAAATAAAAGAAAATAATAAAATATAATATGAAAGGAATGATAATAAATAATAGATAAATAACTAATAAAAAAGATAACAAAATAATAAATATAAACAAATAAATTAAAATAATTAATATAATCCAAATAAATACATTTAAATATAATCATTTCATTAAACCGCCTGTACAACTTAAAAAAATAAAATAAATATATAATAAATAATATATATAATTAATTAAATATATATAAAATTATTATATATATATATATATATATATATATATATATTATTAATTATGGATCAATTAGGCCGACATTAAGAAAAAAAGAAAAGAGATATCAAATATTTTTCAAAACAACTATTAATAGCTCCATAATTTCACGCTCTCTCTTCTCAGAATACAAATCTTATTGCCTTGATGATGGACTCACCTAGCTAGTCTGAAACATTGGTTTCATAAATTGTTCACAGGTTTTTCCACTAACATAAAATTCTGCCACCCTGTATGGAATCTCTCTTTAACACTATATAAACATTCTTGCGTAAGACTCTAGATTTGCAGAAAGGCATTTTGTAATGTATTTTTGTATATCTTGAAACAGCACTAATGCGATAAAACCCAAACCCGAAGGGGTTTCAGAATGAAAATGTATATTGTTTCAAGTCCGGAGGAAGCCATTTTTACGTTATTTTCATAGTTTTAACGTATTTTTAAAATACAAAGGAACATGCCGTTGTGATATGCAACAACGACTTATAGGACAGACTCGATAGGAGAATAGAACAAATTTAAGGACTTTCGAGGTCCAAAAGACTGTGCTATGGCAGATTTTCACAATTTTGAATACACTTCTATGTGTTAACAGAGAGCAGCTGGTTCAGTGGTTCCAATGGCCCGAGGCACTCTTACATTGCGGAATAGGTAGCCACCTCCCCTTCGTGCATTATGCAATGTTTGTGTAATACTAGAAGAGGGATTCGAGTGGATAGAGGCTAGGAGATAGAAAGACGAGAAGTGGAATTGAATAGGTAGAGTAGATTGGCTTTAAAGCCATAGAAGACAAAAATAAAGACAAGTAGTATTGGAGGTAGTTCCAGGAGAGAGAGCAAAGACAGAGACAGAGAGTGATTGAGAGAGTCTATGTACTCAGAGAGGCTTGAGAGGTTCAAGCAAACTCTTCCTATTGTATCTGTTGTGTGTTGAGTCTCAACTTGAGCTCATACTGTTGTAAAACTCTATTTGAAGACATAATAGAGAGGTCACCACTGAAGGCTAGACCAGGAGATGTAGCCCAAGAGTATTAGGTGAACTCGTTATTAAATTTTTTGTGTTTATGTGTGTTTTCTATTATGCTTCTTTACTGCTTCATTGTCTGTGTATTTCACAATCATATCGATCCATTGCATAAAATAACATAGGCAAATCGATGCGCATGAGTCTGTAATACTAATAAATGTCTTAGATCTCATTATCAGATCAGCTATGCTTTGAAAGATAAATCTACCCTGAAAATAAAACTTGTTTTGATATATGGATCATGTAAATCTCAAAGATATCATGCTTGAATGCATTCAAGAAATGGGGTAATGTTGACTATATGTCGTGAATACATGCTGACTACATACTTAAAAAAGGAATCGAAGATATGAGGAAGAGTATAATCTATTTTCGGAGGCAAAGGATGAAGAAGTAAACATGTCCCTTACAATCTCACACAAGGTTTGATCTTTAAGAGGAGGGTCTAATTAACATGTAGGGTATTTTCGTTACACACTCTTTACAGGGGATATAAAACACACACTGACGATACAGATTCTCTCCTTTATGTAACACATAGGGAGAGCCCTGTAGAGCACTAAAATGTATTGAGTAAAACTGGATCCCTAGATCCATGTAACAATGTACTTCTCTTACTTCGAGTAATAGAAACATTTTTATGTTGAAAACAAAAAATGCAAATTATGGTCTCAACAATGCCAAGAATAGTGGTTTACCCTAAATATTTGTATCTTGAGAATAGTGGAGTGTTATTAGTGGGTGAATTATCCATATGGAGTCTTTCTAGTAGTAGAAATGTTGTCAGAAGAGTGGTGAGATATGGAGTGGTTACCAACATCATAAACGACAGGTTGGAGTCTAAGAAAAGAAATGACTTGAGGTAGGAGGAGCACATGTGATTTTACAAAATATTTTGTGACATTCTCAAGGTGAGCTATGGATCAAACCTAAACTACAATGACAAAAAAGGTCATTGGTGAGGGTCATGCCTATGACAAACCTTTACGGTTCATCACCAATGTTGCACATGGTGACGCTCCTTAAAAAAGCATTGTTGTAAGTGCATACAATGAAAGTCCTTTAAGGTTTGTAACCAAAGCCATTTTCAATGACACTTTTGGTGAGGTTTGTTGAAGGTTCATCACTAATTCTTTCTTTGGTGACATTTCTAGTGACCATATTTTATTGGCCCTCACCAATGCTCTTTTTGGTTTTTTTTGGTGATGATCAAAATAACATTCATCATAATTGATCATTCCAATGAGGTTTTAATGATGCTATGTGACAATTTCCATATTTTTCTATCAAAATATAATGATTTAAGAATATTTTATGGAGAGTTTTTTGTTATGTGTCTAAGGCCATATTTATTAGATTCAATCAATTTCTTAAGAAGTAATTAGTGTGTATCATTTCCCTCAAGTAATGAGAATATATTTTTCGTATGCATCAACACATGATTCATCTTGGTTAGGTTTATTATCTAGAAAATTTCTTTTAGATGAATTTCCACTAGTGTGTGTAGGAACCATATTATTTCATACATAATCAAGCTCTATCAATTCTATTAATGAGAGAGACCTAGCACTCCTCATCACTCCTGGCACACCTTGACATTATTTGGCACACGTTAACATTCCTTGGCACCTTGCAAGCCTTGGAACACCTTTGTACCTAGATCATCTTGCCATGAATAGGATGCCCAAGCACAAGTTGGCATTCCCTAGCATATCATAGAACTCCCCTAGCATGTGTTGGCATGCTCTGTAGTCCCTAAAATGCCTTAGAACACCTTGGCATGCATTGCCAATATTAGTAATTGACACACATTGACACTTGGCATGTATGGGAACCTATTATTAGTGCTCCTAGCATGACCCTTTTGAAAAAGGTAAATTCATGACCTAATAAACCTCTTATGTGTTTGTTTATTTTCATTTTAGCTTGATTCTTTCTTTTGTTTCCTCGACACTTCTTGACACATGTTGGCACACCTTGGTACCTTGCACATCCTGACATGTCTTGGCATGGCTTGGAACTATTTGGCACATGTTAGCACACCCTAAAACTCTCTATCTCACTCTAGCACTTCTTGACATGCCCTGGTATTCCCTAGCATGCCTTACCACTGCATATCATACCTTGTCTCTCCCTCCTTGACACACCTAGCACTCATTGACACACCCTCATATTCATTCATTTCCATGAATTTTTACTTAGTACTCACTTGTGTTTCCCTAGTACTCTCTAACCCTTCTTGGCATGCATTAGCACTCCTTGGCACACCTTAGCACTATTCGAAATGCCTTGCCCCTCCATAACATGCGTAACGCTCCATGACACACATTGGCACTTGGAAAGACTTAACATGCCTAACATGCATTGAGATGCCTTGGTATGCTTTGGAATGTATTAGAATTATTTAAAATTAAAGTTATTTGAGATCAATAATTGGAAAGTAGGATACAATTAATAAAGAATGATTTGGCACTTAGAATGCAATAACACTTGGCACTTGGCACATGTCAACTTCTATTGTTGGTGTGCCTAGCATGACCCTCTTGGAATGAATCAATATTGGTTAACTATGATAATAAGTGAGAGCTAACACTCATTTATACTCCCTGACATGCCTTATAAGTTGGTATGAAATGACACACATGGCTAACATGCATTGGCACCTAGTAATATGCCTTGTAACATCTTAGCATGCCTAGTATGCTCGAGCACATATTGGCATGCTCTAGCACTCCCTAGTATGTGTTGCACATTCCGATATTCCTACCCAGCATGCCCTAGTAATCTCTAGCATGCATGGACACACATTGACACTTGATCAGTACTTGGCACATATCAACAGCTAGAGTTGGTGTGCCTAGCATGCCCCTCTTGAAAAAAGTAAAGTCGTGACTTATTAACCCTCTTATGCATTCATTCATTTCATTTTAAGTTGGTTCTCCATTTTGTTTCCCTAACACTCCCTAGAATGCATTGGCACACCCTAACACTTAGCACATATTGGCATAACTTAGTACATAGCACATCTTGTCATGCCTTGACACTATATAACACATGTTAACATGCCCAGACATTCCATAGCACACCCTAGTGCTTCCTAGCATGCCTTTTCACTCCCTCTTTAGCATGCATGCAACTCCCTAGCACACCCTTTTATACATTCATTTCTATGAATTTTGACTTGGTTCTCCCTTATGTTTCCTTGGCACTCCCTAACATTCCTTGGAATGCATTAGCACTCTATTCTAGCACACCTTGGCACTCCTCAATGCACCATACCACTCTATAGCATGCCCTACCCATGCTCCTCTTGAAAAAGGTAAAGTCATAACTTTTTAACCCTCTTATTCGTTCATTTCCTTGCATTTTATAAAATTTGTGTCCTTTTTGTTCTCCTGACACTCCCTAACACGAATTAGTACACCCTTGCACCTAACACATCTTGGCATGCCTTAGCACCTATCATGTCTTGGTATGCCTTAGCACATGACATGTCTCGACATGAATTGACATACGTTGGTGCTATCTAACATATATTAGCACCCCTTGGCACTCCTCAACATGCCATGCACCACTCCATAACATGCCTTAGCACTCCCTAACACACATTAGCATAAGTTAGCACACGTTGGCACTTGACAAGTCTTGGCATGTATTGAGATGCTCTAGGATTATTATTACCAATGCACAAGAAAACTAAACAACCTCTTGATGTGCCAAAATTGATATAAAATATGTCGATAAGGAGATATGTGTAGATCAAAAGCATTGAAAGGAAAATTGTTGAGATTAGCATATTTTAAATTTTTATGTCTATTAAACAAGGCCTCGACACCATAAACAAAGGTACTAGATCTTGAAAGCCAGTTTGAAATAGATCTAGTTATTAAGCCTAAAGTGTAAATTCCCAAGTGATCATATAAACATCAACAATGTATGATGTGCCAACATTATATCCATCAAAGTAAATCAATGGACATAATTTAGGTGCATCTAGACCTTTTCTGAGTTAGCAATATTTGGTGAACAATATGACTGAGAGAGTTTTATTGAGACATGTACAAGGGTATGTGAAAAATATTGGATCTATGTGCACAACAAAGAGTTCTTTTCCCAACTTTCGCTTGAAGACATGCACATTTTCCATCTATCACAAAGAAAACATACTAGTGTCCACTAGAGCAACCAACTGTCAAGTCAAGTGCTAAATGTTATAAGTTGAGGTCTAGAGGATGTCATAATGACTTATATGAAATGCCACGATATGCAACAATGCTTGTATGTTGAGTTCCAACAAGTGGAAGATACCTCAAGTTAAAATGACAAATGGAAACATGACAACATATTGTGGTAATCACACGAGACCTTGCAAATGATGAAACTAAAATAAAGGAGAAGCACATTTAATGCCCATATGAACACCACGTGAAGAAATAAGTAACCAAGTGTTAAAAATTGAGTGTTTAATGCACCCTATTAGTGTCAGTATTTGTAGCCTTCCACTAGTGATCAAACATGATCTTACAAAGTGGTCTTAGGGTGTCAAAGTCCAATTTTGTCATTTTAGTGAGTCTTCAAGTAAAAATTTGGTCACTGGGTATTAAGTCTAGGACTATTTTCACTCCTTCGAAAGTTTTCCAAGCGTTGGTCCGTGTCACCCCTCAGCTGAGTGTACCATCATTCAAAGAGTTGTCATCATTATTTTAGGTTCCAATGGGTCATTTTACACCTTGTTTGTGCTTCAGTTGTGCTTTGTAAGGCCCATTTCCCTCTCCTAGGGTTTTGAAGGTAATGTTTCTTGGATGGTCAAATCATAAACAAAAGCTTGTATCCTGATGTTCATACACGTTCCCCTACCCTTAATATACCTTCTTAAAATCTTCCCATCACTAATATCCATCAGATTCATCATTTTCCCACAAACCCTAGCCTACTGCTACAATTTGACACTTTTCTAGGTTAGACCTATGTTTTTCCCTTTTGGACCCCTTCCCCTCACTCAATCCTTGGAATTACACTTTCCCCTACTTCCTAACATCCCTCCCTACATCAAAAAAGTTTCTCAATAATTTAGAAGCCCCTCATCCCCTTCATTTCCCTTCATTTTTGCAAATCCCTTGTTTCACACATCGGGATAGGCTTTATTCAAATAATGTTTCTGAGCAAGAAAAGATGAATTTGACAAACGTGAGAGCGTTTTTTGTCCATAATAAACCCGAGAAGAAAAACCTCCTTCAGTTGTTATACAAGTATCATAGATTGGGATAAATGTCCAAAACATCATTTTGTTGGAAATAATAATGAGAGAGGGTGGGGTGGGGTGAATCAGTATTAGAAAATCACTAATATTTTTATTTCCATTATGAGATCCATATACGCTACTTCAGTTAAGGCAACCCGCGTGTACACGCAACTGTGTCTAATGCAACTAGCGTATATCCAGTAAACTTATGATTCAGTTAATCCATTAAATGTTGATCTTTAGTTAGTGCATCAGAACTTTATTAACCATATGAACAGTAAACAGGTGCAGTAAAACATATAGATCATCACACACAAGAAGCACACATGAACACCATGATGTAAGGTGGAAACCCAATGTGGGTGAAAACCACCTACTACAATTTGTCTCTATCTTCTTTCAATAAGAAACTTCTTTTTACAATATTTCTATATTGGTGCAGCCTTATACCAGTACATAGGCTTCTACCTACAGAAGGTTACAACCTCCTCTCATTCTCCAACTTTTCCTGGAAGGGAGCTACAGCCCCCTTAGCTCTTGTACTAGCCAATCCTTTTACTAGTACGTAGGCGTCGGCCTACAGAATGCTCCAACCTTCACTCTTTTTCCAGCTACTACTAGAAGGGAGCTACAACCCCCTTAGCTCTTGTACTAGCTGATGTACTAGTACGTAGGTGTTGACCTACAAAAGGCGACAACCTTCTCTTTCTTCCTACAGGTACCACATTTCATAAATTTTCAAACTGGATACTCTTGAACCACAACACCATAATCTGAAGGCCACGTTTCATCCAATTTTCATACTAGACCCATCAATATCATTGAAGCACACAATCAATCAACACTAGCATCATCAACCTCTGAATCACCTAATACTGAAACAGTGAAACCCTGTCAACAAACTACAATCACCAGAACACAGAGCAGAACGTAGAACTCTGCAACAATGTTCAGATCTAACTGTATCATCAAAAATCATGCATCAAAGTGCATACACTACTTGGAAGAGATGAACCAGTGTGTATACGCAACTTCACCAAGGCAAACCAGTGTATATGTCATTAATTTCTTACTTATAACTTCGCTGCACTTCCTGTCTTCAGATATACCCAGATCATTACATAAACAAGGATAATATGTGTGTTAGCAACTAGATCTAGTCCATCAGATCACATAAAGATAAGTCATTATGATTCTGATCCATTATTAGATCTCATCCATCAACACTGAAGTTAAACACAATCAACCAAACTGAATATGAAGAATACTGACACTGGTAAACAGTTATCAGAACTCATCAACAACTAGAACCACCTGTAACTTCAAAGATCATAGCTCATATGGTATACTCTACTTAGATGTCTCTAACCTGCGTATGTACGCACTTTTATCATAGTCAAGTAGCATATACATCTGTAAATATTCATTCATGATTTGAAGCTATTCCAAACTTGAGTTATACCCAGATCATAATATTTATAGAACATTACATGCGTCAATATACAGATCTAGAATAAACATGATCAAACTGTATAGAGATGATTCATTCCAAGCTGTTAGATCCCGATCTATCCTCAGATCTTGTTCTCCATCAACTACTGAGATTCCTCCTTAGCTTAGAGCAAGGCATCATGAATCTATAACCTACATACTGGATTTCATCCTTCATCAGATTTTTGAGACTTACTTGGTGCATTTTCCTAATGAGCTTCTCCTCCTTTATAGTCTTAGGCCTTTACTCAATACCATGGTCCAAAACCACTTAGAACCAATACTTGTACCAAATACCTGGGATGAACATGTCGGACAAGATACCTTGGACCAATACTATGGATCACAATACCATGGTCCAAATACCACGGACCAAAACCAAATTTATGTGCCTTTCCTTGCATGAGAGTGTGTGTATACGTATATGCTCACCCGTGTGTATACACGAATTTATCAAAGGTAACCTGTGCATATCTCTTTTTCTTCAATTTGTGAGCCTGAGTTGTGATCTATCATCTTAGTAAGTTGCCATCAAGGAAAACACCTGTGTCATAGTGCCAAACCAGTGTCATAATGCCAACAATGTCCCCCTTTGGACTTGATGGCAAAGTTATCTTGCCATACTGAGAACTGGCATCTTAATGAGTTGTCATTGTTCACTACATCTGAACTGATTCCTTTCAGCTGCCTTGCTTCCCATGTATTCTGTCACATCTAATATTTCTTCTGTAGATTAATCTAGTTATATATTAGTGAGTTGTTCTGATACAAGTGGGTTGCCATCAAGTACAACACATGCATCATAATGCCAACACATTTTCCTCCGAAGAGTTGATGCACTGCTGGAGTGACCTTGGAAAATCAAGATTTCTCCTAGCTGGAGTGACCAAATGACTTGCGTGATGAGTAAAATGACAATTGGCCATAGAGAGCTTTATAATGAGCTATCATGGGCTCAATTTGGATGTTGGGAAGGCCTCCAAAAGGCACCTGAAAGTGGCACTGCACATTAGGCCAGTGGTGTTGCGCGTATCGCAGTTTCTGCACGAGATTGCTAGTTTTCCATTTTTTTACTATGTTCAAGGATTTTCTCTCATGGAGGTTGTTTTAATGATGTGAATTATGATGTTTATTGTAAATATAATGGATAATTAGTAGTAGAAGGTAGATTCATTAGATTAAAAGTCATTTTGAGCACAAATGAATCAGTTTCCTCACTTTTAGAGGCAAGTTGTTGAGATGCCTATATTCTTGTTTCTTGTTCAGTATTAGTTATATTGGCTCCTCATCTGAGGGATTCAACCCCTGAGGATGGGAGGAGCTTGAAACCATGCCTATATCTTCTTCTTCTTTCTCATTGTAAATGGTTGGACTTAGTTGGATGCTTATGCCTTCATTATACATAATTTGTAGCAGTTTAGTAGGAGGCTAATAAAAATTGCATATGTTTCTTCGGGATCCATGTGGTATGCAGTTTAGTTCAGTTTCTTCTCTTGTGATCTTATGTTAATATGTTTTTTGTACTTCATTAATCATTTCATTTCTTCTAAGTGAATGCTTTCAAGTTGATTGGCAAAATTCATTACATCATTGCTCTGCTTTGGGAAAATATTCACCATGTCATGTTTTCTATAGTTTGGGAAGGATCCATGGTAAATCACATGCTCTTCCTAGCCTCTCACCAGTATTAAACACCTCACCCATCAAGCCCTAGAGTGATAAACCTTATGCCTACCTTGCCCCATTGAACACCCTGCAATTTCGACCTAATTCACTAGACCTAAACTATCCAGCTCCTCCTGATCCAATAAAACCCCTTCTAAATCCAATCAAAACTTCGTGCTACTATACCTAGCCTAAAATACTTTTCCTGATCCAATCATCTTGGGTAATATCCTTACAGAGAGAGCCCTCTCCTGGCCTAGTAGGGCTAGCTATTTGTAAGCATGGTTTGTGGTTACCCTGGCATTGCCTTCTTTCATCCTGAGGTTCAATCCAGGTGAAAACATAGTGGTGACCATTCTGGGGATGTAGTTTTATGTTCCTCAGCAAAATTTATTAAGTTTAGATCTGATTGTTGATGGTGGACAACGATCAGAGACCGAAAGGCTGAAATCATTCACCTAGCAACTCGAAATCAGTTTCGAGATTAGATCCAAGGACTCCCCTAGAGGACGAACCCAACCAGCAGAAACATGAAAGGAAAATATGGAAAGATCAGGTATTGAAGTTGGAATTTCATCTAAGACATTACGTTCTTTGTTATAAATTATTTCTTCTCTTTTCCCATGAATGTCAAGGAGGCTTTACAAAGTATACTATATTTGAGAAAATACCCTATACCTACATGTGATTCCTTCCCTTTGAAGATTACAAATATAAAATATGTGCATGCCTTTGATCTTGATCAAGACCCTTCTTCCAAATCTTATGATGACCATCTTCAAACTAATGAGCCTCAAGAGATCAAGCATAATTCTACAACTTTTGTATATACTCCTATACCTTGTAAAATTCCAGATAGGTACAAGCCTCTGGTTTTACCTCCAATATCTCATGCTTTCCATATAAACCATTACCTATATCTACCAACATTTGATGGTGATTGTGACAACATCACTGCTGAGAGACATGTACTGAATTTTGAGTCTTTTCTTGACCTTTTTGACGTTGATGAAGAGGATGTTAGTATTAGGCTTTTTTCTCTTTCTTTATAAGGCAAAGTCAAGAGTTAGTTCAAAATCCTGCCTGATGCAAGCATCCCAAATTTCTAGCAGTTCATCAAAGTTTTCCTCGACAAGTGGGTGGTCAAACAAAACCCTTTCTTGCTTTGACAAGAGTATAACCGGTTGAAAATATTTCCAGGCTAGACAATACAACAATTTTTTGCCAGATTTAACCAAGTTATTGTTCGATGCCTATTAATATAAGACCTCCTCCCGATTCATCTCTCTTGCATTATTCGAAAGCCTTTGATCTAGAAATGGAGTTTCAGCTGAGCGAAAGGAATATTGCAACATTTGAAGAGATTCAAAACAATGAAGTAGATGTAGAGGCTAATTCATTGATTAGAAGGGAAAAGTTGAAGGAAGAAGAGAGGAAGAACATAGATGCAGAGGAATCAACATCTTTAGAGGTAAAGATCAACATTTTGGTAAGTGCAGTGGAAGAGATGATGCAAAAGACCACCACAAGGAATGAGTATGATGTTGAAGACCATGGCTCACTGATTGAAGAAGAACAAGTGGTTGATCCAAAACATTTTCTTTCTTATCTGAGTTGTCATAGATATGATAATGATTGTTTTATAGATCATCTTGGAGAAGAGAGATCTATTGATCTTACCTGTATGCTTGATGATGTGTTTTACACTGATGATTTGCCTAAGTTTTACCAGTATGATGATGATTATTTTCTCCAAGTAGAAGCTAGTCTTGCAGAGAAATCAATAGCTAGTTTGTGGTAGGAGGAAGTTCACTTTCAACAGCTCAAATACAGTGATTAACCATTGCATATCATCTGTGGAAGTGAAGAGGAAAGTGCAAAAATTTTTGAGGTAAGTGAAGTGTTAACACTCAGGTTGTTCCCTGCTTCCTAAAGGGAATACGGCCGAGGTAACCACTGACCAATATTTTAGCTACAGGTCCTAGCCTACCTACAACCAGAGAGGGCTCTCTCTTTATAATTTAGCTTTATTGATGAATGTGTTTAGGCTAGTTATGGTGTGTTGTTTTGTGTGAGTTTGGTGGGTTGGTGAATCCATACAGAGCTGAAATATAGATCATGGAACAGTTTGGTCCATTGGGAAATAAGTGTTGAGGTATTGTGCTGCTGAAGTATGTTTATGAAGGCAGAGTGTTACTGCAGAGCCAGATAGGCATATGTGAAGCAATTTACCAAATTTTTTGATGAAATTATGGAATTAGTGAGTGAAAGGCAGTTAAGAATCTTTCACTATGCTAACAAAGGAAAAAATGAAAGTATTGCTTAAGAGCAGTTAAGAATTCTTAAACAATATTCACCATGATAGAATTAGTTTAGACATGAGCAATCAAGAATTCATATCCATGGCTAATCCAGAAGAAAACATATTTAGAAATAGAGATTGAACATAGGGTGTTCAAAACAAATCCTAGGCTATTCTTTTTCTCTATTTACTAGGATTATGCAAACATAAGAATTATGGAATACACAGAAAACACATACACAGTTCAGAGAAACTTATCGCTCCAGCAAATGACACAGGAATTTTGCAACATAACACAGCTATTCATTTCCATCTTCAGACAGCATAGGAACCAGAAATATCCACCAGTAATTTGTATTATCAAAAATGTCTCAAATATACAATAGAGCTCTTCAGAAATAATTTTACTACAACCGACCCTCAGTACGTTATTTGAGGAGATATATATACAAAATAGGATACAAAATATCTCAATGGTGAGTTGTTGTGCAATAAATTGTACCACAAACTCTCTTACAAAAAGTAAATGAAAAACATAACTACAACATTTAATGCTGAGATGGCAGCTATCTTTCTGTCAGACAGTTTTTGACTTTATGGCTCAGGAAAGTGGGTTGTAGTTGTGCCTTTAACTCTGCGTTAATTGAGCCTGCTTTCTGGGTGCGTTGGAGAGTCACTTGTACGGATGCTTCCTGTGATACCTGTGTGCTGATGTGTCTGCTGACCTGTACCGTGACCAAGACTTGATTTTTCTCAAAAAGGAGTAACATAGTGGCATTATCTGGGCAAAATTTCTAGCATTGCCTGCCACCAATCAGCTGGAGGTAGCTGATGCCTCCTTATTTTCACTAGTGTTTCATCTGCCTCTGTATATCTGTAAAAGTTTGGAGGCACCTCAAATAGATGATTTATCTCATGTTCAATAAAAAACAGATTTTAAAACTTGTCATACAGAGACTGTCCAGAGGGAGGCCCTGCTTCTTCTGTGGAGCTGCTGGAGGCTGTTATTTGATTTTAAACATAATTGTTGATCCTTGTCATATACTTATTATATGACAGCAGCTGTCCTGTGCCAGTCACTAGGCTTGGCAGTCCTTTATCCTGTAATATTGTCATTTTTGCCCTGAAATCATCAATCTTTGCTTTCATTTCCTGACATTTTCTCTGCAGAGTTTGAGTGAAGTTCCTTAAGGTCAACACTTTTTTAGCTGTTAGGATGGTGTCTGTTATGTTGTTTATCTCCAAAGCTGCCAATTCCTCCCTAGTGCGGTTATTGAGGAAATGTATCATTTTAGTGGCCTGCTCGAGCATTATTCCCAGTGTTGTTCTGGCTCTTTGTATCTCCACATGAGCCATGCCTATTAGCTCAACCTATTCATAAATTGCCTGGATTAACCTCCATTGGTCCTGTATTGATTGGCCAATTTTGGCCCAAATTATCTTCTTTATTTCTGCTAGGGTTTTACCTAGGAGCAATTCATTTTCCAGAGTTTTTACTTTGGCCTCTAAGGCCTTTATTTCTCTTTGTTTCTCTGCTACTGTCATCTTGGATTTATCATAACTACTCTCCAGCTTGGCCAGTCTATCCTTGGCTTCATTTATTTCAGTTACTTGAGTCTCAAGCTCTTTGACAGCTTTCATCAAGTCCTCCATGCTCATGCTGGATTCTGCTGCTGCTGTTGCTTCTGCTGTTGTTCCTGTTGCTGATGTAGTTGTGGTAGGTGCTGGAATAGCAAGAGGGGCTGTTGCTGCTTGTGTAGGATGGACAGGTCCAAGAGTTGTTGATGTTTGAGGAGGTTGGGATGCTGACTCCCCTTGCTTGTCCTGCAATGCCTTCTCTAATTCTGCTTCCATTTGCAATAGTCTTTGATTCATCACTACAAGCAGCTCCATGGCATCATCTACTTGCTTTTCTTGTGCAAGTTCTATTGTTTGAGGGTGAATGGTAGGAGGCAATTTTGCCTGCTCTCTTAGTGCAGCAATGTCATCCTCTTTTTTCTTCGTGAGGGCCCTAACACCCTTTGGATCCTTTGGGTCATGTCCCAAATCAATGATTATGTCTTCCAAAGTCTTTATTCTCTTGTCCTTTGCAGAGGAAGACAACCTCTCCAAATCAAGCTGTGTATTTGTGTTCTTTAGGGCTTCTTTTAGCTGATGGGCTAGCATGGCCATGTCTGCAAGTGTTGCATACACCATTTCCCCAGTCTGTTTGTGCAGCTCAATCTGATCCATGGGGTGTATGTCTTTAGAAAAGACTCCAAGTTTGTTCTATAGTAATCGCAGAGGTCTTTGGGATGTGGGACTTTAGGCTTTAAATGAGTAAAGATCATTTTTTCCTCTTTAAGATCATAGGCAGCCATCAATCTTTGTTTTTTGGCTGGAGTTGTCTTCAAGAATTGATCATAGAGTTGCACTCTCAACAATTCATTATGTGCCTTGATCTCTATGAAGCCTTCTTTGATTGCAGTTGGTTTCTTGCCCTATTGTCTTGAGGAGGATACCTCTATGCCTGGTTGCATGGCCCGTTCTAGCTGAAATGAGCTAGTGGCAGTCTGCTGGCTTGATTGCCTTTCCCTGTTGTGGCTTTCTGCCCTTTCTTCACTGATATCTCCCTCTTCTGTTTCAGGGTCAACCCTTGGCCTCTTGGCTTCTGGTTGCTGTGATGACCCTGTTGGAGGTGTGACCTCCTCTCTATCTCTCTTTTTTCCTCTCTCTTCATTGAGAGGAGTTTGCAGAACTGGGATTTGTGGTGGTCCAGTTTGCTGTGAAGGGGCTTGCCTTTGAGTCTGATCCTTTGAGGTGCTGGGTTGCCCTGTCTCTGTCTGTTGCTCTTCATCCATTATTTCTTTGCCCTTTGCTGTAGTGGTTGTTGCAGGAGCTTGCTGGGGGTTCTGTGCAGCTGGAGCAATAGAAGTGCCTTATCCTACTTGGAATGGTTGTTTGAACAAGACCTATTGACAAGAATCCAAGTCAAGAGTTTTTTCCAAATATTTCATAGTCTGCTCCATTTTTTCTTCCTGAGTCAATTCTTCTACTATTGATTCAGGTACCCATTCATCTTGGTTGGCAAAGTGTTGTATTTGTGGGTATGGGCAATGCTTATAAGCTAGCAGCCTATACTTGACCCTCCTAGCACTGATGAAACCTTCAGGGTCGTAAGGGACCCACCAGAAGCTTCTTTTGAGTTTGAGCTGTTGCCCCAGTATTTGATCAGCTTCTTTCCAACCATCTTTCTTATTCATGACAAATGGGCCTAGGTGGTCTCTGAACTTTAGGTTGGTTTTCTTCTTGGCACTGTGGAAGTATGTAAGATCAGAGTTTATGAATTGCATATAGTATTCCAGGGAAAACAACCTCATAGGCACATATTTTGGGAGCCTGTAGGGACAAAGCTCACAACCATAGATTCTGATAACTGTGTGATTTTGGTACAAGTACCAATCACCTATTTTGTAACTCCTGGACAGCTGCAAGATTTTCTGCATATCTTTGGACAATCTGGCAGGAGGAGTCCTCTTTAAGAGGCATGTGACTGGATATACAAACTGGTCAATAAATTCATAGTACGAATAGGGGGAATTCTGGACTTGGTGGAAGACTAAAGACCAGAAGATAACAGACCTCCTCTCACCCTGTGAGTCTAGCTTCTTGATTGGGCACTGGAAGAAATCTATTTGATAATACATGAACAGGTGATAGATGTATGATGAATACTTAAATATTGCCTCCCTATTCAATATTGACAATTGGTCATGTATCTTGTTGGCAATATATTTGGCATAATTGTACTTCATAGCGGGGGGTTTCTCAAGGCTATATGCAGACAGCATGACTAGCACAGTTTCATCAACCTGCTCATTTGTGGTGAACCCCAGCACAGAGGTTAACATATCCACCAGCAGCTTGCCTACCTCATTGAAATTTGCATATGAAAAAGGAGGTGGCCCAGAAGGTTGGCAGTCTGCCTTCATGAATTTCTTGGCTACTGCAGCAATGTCTGTGGTAGAGAGCTTGGAGCCCTCATCCAGCAAGTACTTAATGGAGAATGGATATAACAGCTGGGTTTGCTTGTAGTTCAACATTTGATTGATGGAATATGGTGTTATGTAGAAGAGGATTCTCTCAGATGGAGACTTCACAGCTCTGAGCTTCTGGTCATAGTTTTCTGCACAAAGGTGAATGACTTCAGGGAAAATATTCACAGATGGCAAGAAGTAGGTGGGCAGATTGGATTCCCAGATGCCATACATGTCACTGTTGTCCAAGTGACTGTTCCTTAGCTGGCAGAAGGTCTGTAAGTGATTCCTCTCTGCCACAAAGTCTATGATGAGGAAATCACTATCTACCAGTGGCATAGCTTCCAGTTCTTTATTTGGTGGATTCATAGGAGCTACATCCAGTGCAGTTGGAGTGGCCATGTCTGGTTTCAACTGGATGTTCTACTTGATTTTCAGGTTAGGTACAAAGGCTGAGGAATGCTTGCTAAATTCTATTTGGCAGTGAGCAGCTTGACAGTGTAAGAATACTCTTACAGGTTTAAATGAACTGTGGGGCACTCTGTTTTGAAGAACCAGAGTGTGTTTGAGCTAATTAGCTGGTTGTTTCAAGGGAAATTGTTATAACAGGAGTGAGGGGACTCCTGTATTCATTTTTATTCGGTATCTCGGCTTCTCCAATTGTTTTTATGGTGAATTTGCAAAGGAGTGTGGGTTTCTTCCAGAGTTTTGTTGCGCAGGGGTTTAACCAGGTTCTTAAGTAATTTCAGTGGACAATTTATTAGTGGGGAGCTTTTAGCAGAGTTCTTATGCAGGAAATTAGGAGAACAAAGGAGAACTGTGGGTAAAGAAGGTCGCTTGCGGCAAATACCTGGTTTTTATGGCATAAGAGGCATCGAACTGGACTAATTGCAGGCACTTGGGTCGACGATGAGGGTGACAGCAACTTTGGCGGGTGAAATTTGGATTTCGACCGTTGAACGTCGTTTTCGCATGCAAAGGAGCTCCAGAAACAACGAATAAGAATGAAGAATAATGGCTAATTCGCGTCTTTTTATGCATTTTTGGCCGTTTGGCGCCCTTTTGGTGATGACATCATGCTGACGTCATCATGGGCCCGAGTATGGCAAGGTGACGTGGTAGCTGACGTGGGTGCCCAGGTGGCAGGGTGGAGAGGCGGACAGGCAACGTGGAGGTGATGTGGAGGCACGATGGCGGAATAGCCGGGGTGACGTCACGCTGACAGGGGTGTGACATCAGCGCGGGGGACGGGGCGGTAAGTGGTTTCCCCGGAGGGCCTAAGGGTGGTAAGCAGTATTGAGGGGGGGGGGGCTCTGAACACCACGGGAGGCCGATGCGTGGTGGGGGTACGGCGGCAATACCGCCAATCCCCGGGACGCAAAAGGTCGGGCGATTTCTCCATAAAAATGACCGCCCACCGTTGGATGGGTGGGGTCAGCGATCGGGCGGTGGGCGATGATCCCGATGTGACAGCCATTAACAGAGGGGGACCCGCGCAATATTTTAATATTTTTAAATAAATTGGGCGTGGGGGTGGGTAAAAACATTAGGTTTTGGGTTTATGGGTTAATTCGTGCCCATTTTTTAAATGTTTTAATTAAAAAAAAAAATTATAATCAATGAATTTTGGGCGGATAAAGGGGTAAAAGGGTTTAATGAGGGCGGGGTTTTCGGATTTTTTGACCTTTGACCATAGTTTTTGACCAAAACCATAGTTTTTAGGGTGAAAGGGGGGCTAATACTAACCCCTGATAGGTTAATATTTCCCAAGGAAGGGTTATATAGCTATAGTGCTAGGGGGAGGTTATTTATACATATTTTTTGGGAGATTTTTCATAGATCCTAATAGAATTAGGGAAAGGGGGGAGTTAAGGAGCTAAATAGTACATTAGTGGTTAATATGGCTTTGTGGGGTGAGTGAAGGGGTAAAGACTAAGTTCTAAGAGGTAAAACTTAGGATTTGAAGATAAATGAAATGATAAGAAAGATTTTTTACACAAAAAATGTGGCTTCTTTTCTTGATTAAACTTCATGGTTTGACCCAGTAGTTTGTCATGAAATGAAGTGGAACTGGACACCTGAGCAGATCTCAAGGTCCTTGGGGATGTTAGTAAATGATTTTTGGGGAAAATAGGGGAAATTAGACATGCTTTCAATGTTTTTTTCCTCCACCATCTGCTTTTGATGCCAATACCCTGAGTGGCATGAGTCTTTGCACTTAATAAACCAATTGGTGATGGCCCTCCATTTCTGCAACTTTGCACTACTTACCCATCCTAGTAATCCTAACATTTTTTCTTCATTTGAAGTGGGTGCACTTGAATTAGCAGACCCTGATTATCCTCTTTTTCTTTTAACTGCCCTCCTATCTAAAATGTACCCTTATTTCTTCCAAGGGCCCAGATTAAGCAGTTGGGCTCCTTTGTTTCTCTACCTAGCTAGTCATCTGCCAAGCTTGAGCTGTTTGGATAGGAAACATTCTCTA
>APFE030786987.1:63414-81501 GCA_000404065.3 Pinus taeda
GGGGGGGGGGGGTGTCCGAACACCGCAGGAGGCCGACGCGCGGCGGGGGTACGGCGGCAATACCGCCAATCCCCCGGACGCAAAAGGTCAGACAATTTCTCCATAAGAATGACCGCCCACTGTTAGATGGGCGGTGTCAGCGATCGGGCGGTGGGCGGTGATCTCGATGTGACAGCCATTAACGGAGGGGGACGTGCGCAATATTTTAATATTTTTAAATAAATTGGGTGCAGTGGTGGGTAAAAACATTAGGTTTCAGGTTTATGGGTTAATGCGCGCCCATTTTTTAAATGTTTCAATTAAACACATTATAATCAATGAGTTTTGGGTGGATAAAGGGGTAAAGGGGTTAATGAGGGCAGGGCTTTGGAATTTTTGACTTTTGACCATAGTTTTTGACCAAAACTATAGTTTTAGGGTGAAAGGGGGGCTAATACTAACCCCTGATAGGTTAATATTTCCCAAAGAAGGGTTATATAGATATATTGCTAGGGGGAGGGTATTTATACATATTTTTTGGGAGATTTTTCATAGATTCTAATAGAATTAGGGAAAGGGGGGAGTTAGGGAGCTAAATAGTACATTAGTGGTTAATATGACTTTGTGGGGTGAGTGAAGGGGTAAAGACTAAGTTCTAAGAGGTAAAACTTAGGATTTGAAGATAAATGAAATGATAAGAAAGATTTTTTACACACAAAATGTGGCTTCTTTTCCTAATTAAACTTCATGGTTTGACCCAGTAGTTTGTCATGAAATGAAGTGGAACTGGACACCTGTGCAGATCTCAAGGTCCTTGGGGATGTTAGTAAATGATGTTTGGGGAAAATAGGGGAAATCAGACATGCTTCCAATGTTTTGTCCTCCACCATCTGCTTTTGATGCCAATACCCTGAGTGGCATGAGTCTTTGTACTTAATAAGCCAATTGGTGATGGCCCTCCATTTCTGCAACCTTGCACTACATACCCATCCTAGTAATCCTAACATTTATTCTTCATTTGAAGTGGGTGCACTTGAATTAGCAGACCCTGATTATCCTCTTTTTCTTTTGACTGCCCTCCTATCTAAAATGTACCCTTATTTCTTTCAATGACCCAGATTAAGCAGTTGGGCACCTTTATTTCTCTACCTAGCTAGTCATCTGCCAACCTTGAGCTGTTTGGACAGGAAACATTCTCTATTCTGCAACAAGCAATTTAAACATGGCATGGTCCAGTTTAGACTATTCGGCCACCCATCAAGTATGATTAGCAGTAGTATTTGCAGAGTATGATACTGCTCAAAAGATAGTAGTGGCATTTTGAATGGCCACTCTCCTGGTCTATAGTTTGGGGTTCATTTTCACTTTTCTCTTGACCATTTGATTTTCTTTCCTTTTGATTATTCTTTTAAGGCATACCTCTTTTCATTTTTTAATTTTCATAGCATGTACACAAAATATGGAACCTTTGCAGCCTGCAATGATGAACATATTTGGCCCTTCCACTGTCAATCATGAAAGATGAAACCTATTGGTATAGGAACCTAACATGAAGGATCTTTTCCTCTTTGTTTTACTTTGTTTCAGTTCATCAGATACAGCTTTCATGCAATCAGAAATCATCCGTCGATAAGTTTTGTTCTAGACCATCTAGAGGGAAATGAAATCCTTGTTCAAGACTTCTCATATCTAGATTTGCAGCCCCCAAATGCCATTGAATGTCAGGTTGTAGATGAAGACTTGGAAGCTAGAGCATATGATCAAATGATGTAAGATGATTCCGTACCATTATGTTTTGAATCATTTCAGTTTTTGAAGGGAAATTTGCATAGTATATCTTCAATAAAGGATGAGTAGCTTGTTGAAAATTATGCAATCTCATTGGAACCAATAGAGAATGGGTTGCAATAGTATTTTCAAGTTTTTCATGATCCAATATATGATGTGTTGGATGATTTCTGCAGTCAAAGTCCTTCTCCGTTAGCTAAATGTGAGCTTGAAAAAAGTATTGATACAAACCTGATCCGGCAGCCCATTTCTTTGTCATTTTCAGCAAGAGTCTCATCACAAAACTTAGATGAAAGTTTGCATTCATGGTATGAGGAGAAGAAAAATAATCCATTGAATGGGCTAAGTCCCAGTGCACATGAATTTCAAGATCCTTATGTAGTATTTTCGGAGTCAGATAGAGCATCCATATTATTCGATCTGGGAAGATTTGGATCTGTTTACAAGTTTTTATGGGAGTTGCATTTCAGTAGTTCTTTCTTCTTGCTCATAAACAAATGCTTGCAGAGAATTCAAACATCAGCAAGAATGCTTACTTAGTTGCATTGGTTGTTTCATTTCACTTGATCAGGTGATGAATGGAGCAGTTAGAGTAGGTTTTATTGAATAAGCTCCATTTTGAGCATCCTTTCCAGTTTGTAAGTTGTGTTTTAGTATTGAGTCAATTTTTAGTTAGTAAAAGTCAGTTTAGTCATGTATTTCAGATTGAGTTTTTTTGACTCCATGCCCAATGGATAAGGCTACTTGGTCTACAGTGTTCTTAGCACCTCCAAGGATCTACCATCCCCAATGGAGCCAATGTTAGTGTCAATCTTTGTAGCCTTCCACCAGTAATCAAACATGCTGTTACAAAGTGGTCTTAGGGTGTGAAAGTCAAATTTTGTCATTTCAGTGAGTCTTCAAGTAAACATTTGGTCACTGGGTATTAGGTCTAAGACTGTTTTCACTCCTTCTAAAGTTTTCCAAGTACTAGTCTGTGTCACCCCTCAGCTGAGTCTACCATCATTCAAAGAGTTGTGATCATTATTTTAGGTTCCAATGGGTCATTTTACACCTTGTTTGTGCTTCAGATGTGCTTGGTAAGACACATTTCCCTCTCCTAGGGTTCTGAAGGTAATTTTTCTTGGATGGTCAAATCATGAACAAAAACTTGTATCCTGATGCTCATACACCTTACCCTACCCTTAATATACCTTCTTAAACACTTCCCATCACTAATATCCCTCATATTCATCATTTTCCCATAAACCCTAGCCTATTGCTACAGTTTGACACTTTTTTGGGTTATCCCTTTATTTTGCCCTTTTGGACCCCTTCCCCTCACTCAATCCTTGAAATTACACTTTCCCTTACTTCTTAACATCCCTTCCTACTTCCCAAAAGTTTCTCAAGAATTTAGAAGCCCCTCATTCCCTTCATTTCCCTTCATTTCTGCAAATCCCCTATTCCACACATCGGGATAGGTTTAATTCAAATGATGTTTTTGAGCAAGAAAAGATGAATTTGACAAACGTGAGAGAGGTTTTTGTCCAGCATAGACCTAAGAAGAAACACATCCTTTAGTTTTAGCACAGGTCTCATATTATTGGATAAATGTCCAAAACATCATTTGCCTCAGGAAAATTGATGCAATTCTAGAGTGACCTTGGGAAAATCAAGCTCTCTCCTAGCTGTAGTGACCAAATGACTTACATGATCAGTGAAATGATAACTAGACACACAAAGATTTCTAATGAGCTATCATGGCCTCAATTTTGATGCTGGGAAGGCCTCCAAAAGGGACCTGAAAGTGGCGCTACACGTTGGGCCACTAGTGCTATGCGTAGGGCAATCTTTGCACAGGATTGTAAGTTTTCCATTTATTGACTGTGTTCAGAGATTTTCTCTCATGGAGGTTGTTTTACTGATGTAAATGATGAATTTGCTTGTAAATATTATGGATAATTAGTAGTAGAAGGTAGATTCATTAGATTAAAAGTCATTTTGAGCACAAATGAATCAGTTTACTCACTTTTAGAGGCAAGTTGTTGAGATGCCTATATTAATGTTTCTTGTTCAATTAGTTAGATTAGCTCCTCATCTTAGGGATTCGACCCCTGAGGATGGGAGGAGGTTGAAACTGTGCCTATATCTTCTTCTTCTTTCTCATTGTAAAGGGTTGGACTCAGCCAGATGCCTATGCCTTGATTGTACATCATTTGTAGCAGTTTAGCAGGAGATTAATAAAAATTACAGTTAGTTCTTTGGGATCCATGTGGTATGGAGTTTTCTTTAGTTTCTTCTCTTGTGATCATATGTTAATATGTTTTGTGTACTTCATTAATCATTTCATTGCTTCTAAGTGAATGCTTTCATGTTGATAAGCATAATTCATTACATCACTACTCTGCTTTGGGAAAATATTCACCATTTCATGTTTTCTACAGTTTGGGAAGGATCCATGGTAAATCACATGCTCTCCCTAGCCTCTCACCAGTATTAAACACCTCACCCATCAAGCCCTAGAGTGCTAAACATTATGCCTACCTTGCCCCATTGAACACCCTGCAATTTTGACCTAATTCCCTAGACCTAAACTATCCAGCTTCTCCTGATCCAGCAAAACCCCTTCAAAATCCAATCAAGACTTCATGCTACTATGCCTAGCCTAAAATCCTTTTCCTAATCCAATCATCTTGGCTGAGATCCTTATGGAGAGAGCCCTCTCCCAGCCTAGTAGGGATAGCTACTTGCCTAAGCATGGTTTGTGGTTACCCTGGCATTGCCTTCTTTCAGCCTGAGGTTCAATCTAGGGGATAACACACCCTAAACTCCAACAGAGAGCACAAAAATTTTGAGCATCCTTGTTCGGAAAGTAAATTGCTTCCAATTTTTTTGGGTCATCATCACAATTTTTTGGGTGGGACACATAGATGGAAATAATGATACCCTGTTCAAAGAACAATTGCATCATCTTATCAATGAGAATATTCCTGGCAGTTTCTACTACATTTTCTTACTTGATTTTCAAATATTTTTAATCATATTCACTATTTTTTTTAAATCCATATATCATGCAAAGACATATAATGGCATCAAAATTTTGTTTAAAATTCTGTTATAGAATATCTGGTGACAAATTTATGGCAAATCAACCCTGAATTTTATATCAAAATAGATATAAAATAAACCTCAACATCCCACAATAAAGGAGAAGTGGGTGACTTTTGGAAGTTATTAGATTAATCTTCTAGTAATTCCCTGTAGCTCCTTGTTGTATTCGTCAAACTACAAATTGAAAGAATCGTATACATGAGTCACAAGTGTGAAGAAGATGGAAAGAGAAATATCAATTGAAACTATAATTGAGATAGAGATATGTATAAACATTGAGAAAGAGTGGAATATTTCTACATTAGATCAACTAGAAAAAGAGATCTTGAATCTAAAGATGAAATTGTGCCTTTAATTGATACTCATAATACTCAACACCTTGTAATGGATGATGTGGTAGAATATTGTTTGTCTAGTTGTTGTAGTGTTTTCTCCTACATCAGTTTTATTGGACATTTTGAACATTGGCAACACTTGAAGGCCATGTCACATCTTCCATGTTACATCAATGGAATTTAAATTTTGAGTATACCCATTTTTGGGATTTATTCAACACCTTGACACATTCTCTTGCATTTTATTTGTCACCCTATGTTCCAACTTGAATGATTCATCCATGCATATTTTAATATAATAAAGAAGCTCTATTTTATTTTTCTTTCTAATTGTTTGTGTGTACATTTGCATTCTCTTGACAACCATCTTCAACTTCTTCAACTTTGCTTGCAAGAGATACTTATGTTGCAATTTTTCTTCCTTACCTTTCAAAAAAAACATAAGGGATAATTCCTTGTCTTTGACATTTTTCTCGAGGGAAACAATTGTTTCTTTATATTCTTTGATAATTTCCTAGTTGCAATTTAGGTACTTTATTTCTCTGCAATGATGGATTCAAATTATTTTTTTTTGGTATTCTTTTTAGCAAATAAATATAAATTTTCTTTCTCTTCAATTCTTCCTTTAAGTACTTCTTTTCCTTTTCAAGTACTTATTTTTCTTTCCTTTCCTCTTTAAGATCCCTTGACGGAAGTCATGGGAGCCATATTGGAAGCCATGAAACAAATTTATACATTGTCAAATATTGGAATTTGCGAGAGATATGCCTCAGTAAGGGAAGTTCCACCCTTTCAACTTGCATAATTAGGTCACTTTTGTCTCTGTGTGCACCAACACAAATCCCACATCGATGTCACACATCCTTTTAGGTGTTATATAAGCTCATGGTTTGACTTAACCCACAATGGTTGTAACTCATATCATTTCCCCTCTTTTTAAAGTCCACCATCAGTAGTATTTTCCCTTTGGATGTAACTGGTTCTCAGTTTTTTACATAATTGTGTTTTCATTGGGTCTGGGTTGCTATCATGGAAGAGATCCAAATGGATAATTATTGGGAGGACCCAGTGCTAGAAGTAGCATTTTTTTTTTATGCCAGTTGGCAGATCGAGGCTTGAAGGAAGCATGGGATAGGGTTTTATGGCTCCACTTGGCAGATCAAGGCTTGAAGGAAGCATGGCATATGCTTTTGTAGCTCTACTTAGCATATAAAGGCTTGAAGGAAGAATGGTATAGGGTTTTTCTCCTTCACTTATTGACAAGGTCTTTCCTCTTTTTGGAGCATTTCTCATGAAGGCTTTTCATTTGTGGGATTCTATTCAAAGCATCGACATGGGTAAAATTGGAGATTTGGGTCCTCACACTATTTTCATTGATTTTTTGGACTCTTTATAATAATTTAACTTTTGGAGGTGGCTTTTGAAACCCTTTCCACCCCCCGCCACCCCCTGAAAAAAAAAAAAAAAAAAAAAAAAAAAAAAAAAAAAAAAAAAAAAAAAAAAAAAAAAAAAAAAAAAAAAAAAAAAAAAAAAAAAAAAAAAAAAAAAAAAAGTCATGAGAATTGAACAAAAATCACCTCCAAAAGTTCAACTCATGTGAATTTTAAGGGGGTTTGTTTGACAATTGCCCTTAAAATTCATGACAATGTAACTTTTGGAGGAAGTTTGGACACCACCCCCCAAAAGACATTAGAACTAAAATTTTAGAGGTGATTGTTAAATGACCACCTCCAAATATTCAATTCTTATGAATTTTGTTTTTGGTGAGGGGGGATATTTTGGTGTATTGAACAGGGTGAGGGGACATAAGGGCAGCATGGATGGATAGAAGTGAGAGGTTGGAGCATGGTTTACTGAGATCTATAATCCTAGCATTAGAAAATGAGCAGGGGCCTTAGGACCTCATGGCATAGGGGCTAGGGGACCTAAACGGAAGGAAAGGAGAGAAATTGATAAGGTAACCCCAAATAGATGTGATAAGGGGATTAGGGCCCCCATTCTCACCCCATAATCCCTTAACCCATAACCATTAAATTCCTTATCCACTTAACCGCTAAGCCATAATCCCTTAACCCCTACACTCATAAGTCATAACCCATTAACCCCTCGATCCCTTAAACCCTAATTGACTAACCCCTTAACCCCTAACCCGTAATGTAGAATCCTTGAACCACCCTTAAAAGTCACAAGAATCCAATTTTTGGAAAGGGGACATAAGGGTAGCATGGATGGGTAAAGGGGACATAAGGGTAGCATGGATAGATAAAGGGGACATAAGGGTAACATGAATGGGTAGAGGGGACATAAGGATATTTTGGTGTATTGAATGGGGAAATGGGACATTAGAGTAGTATGGATGGGTATAAATGATATGTAACAACCCTTGGTTGATTTCCTATGTAAATAAAAATAAGACCAAGGTTCTCGGACATGTATTCGATGTTGAATGTTGGGAAAAACATAGTGATGGGTATCATTGGTGATTAATTTATGGCTATGGAAATTGGAAAAGGCATTGGAAAAGGTAAAGTGGCAATAATTGGAATTTTATTCATGAAATAGAGGAAAATGAGAAAAGGAAGGTGAAGGGTCACAAATTTGGATGTGAGGAAAGTTGAAGGAAAATGAAGAAAATAGAGGCATCAATGATAAAAATGCTTCTGAGGATCAATTCATAATTTTTGTTAGTTCAGTTTTGGAGATCTCTTCTATTCTCTCATTCTATCATACGCTTTCAAACTTAGAGCAATCTTGGAACATGCTTGGAGCACTTTAGCATTCACTTGGATTTGGAGAAAGAAGGAAGAGGAAAATATGAAAGCGCAAGGGAACAATTGGATCAATGACTACAATTGGATTGCTTTGCAAGTAATAGGTTTCATGTGTGATTTCCTTGTTGATTTATGGATGCATGTTATATGCATGTGATTATCTAGTTATGTGTTGTCATTGGCATGGAGGATTTCTTATATTAATAGACAGTTTGTCCTTGCCTTGCAATTTCCTGGACAGCCATGGCTTTGTGTGTTTCCCCACTTGATTGTTTTATCATAGGTGCTCATAATTCCTTATGGATATGGGTTGGAACAAATTCTTTGGAATCCTTGGAACAACTTGGGTTGAGTTATTAATCTTGAAGCCTAGGTTGTGACAAATGTTTTATAGCCCTTGGTGGCTTAAGTTATTAGTCCTTAGATATGGGTTGGACATGCACTATGATGCCTTGGAAGGTTATGGGTTGAATTACTAGTTCCTAAAGCCCTGGGCAGCTTGGGTAGAGACCAATCTAGTTGGTGTTAGTGATGTCTGACCATGAGTTGGAATCAATGGTGGAGGCTTGAGGTGGTTTGGCCTTTGGAACCCTATTTGGTTTTATTTTGGTTTATTCCATGAAATCCCACATTCATTCTTTGAATATGGCACGAGGGTATTTTGCTGAAAGAGATATATGGTTTATCCCAATCTATGGTTGGGTGGTACATGGAAGTCCTTGAATTGGTTGGACTTATTTTCATATGTTAATAAGTGTTATTCTTATATTTTGATTCATGTATATTTATAATGATTATGTTGGAAATATTATGGATAAGTTTCCATGCTTTATATGTTGGTTTTTTTCTAGTTATACGTTGGTTATATGATGTGTATCATCTATGGCTCTTGTCATGAATGGTTTATTTATTGATTGGTTAATTAATGTATGGACTATAATTATTTTTGTAGCTATGTGAAGAGGGCATCAGGCCTTCTTCCTAATTCTCAAATGAATCTCAGACTATTATGATCATATATGCATTCATGACCTGTAGCTTACATGTTTTCCATGTGCTTGACGAAGTGTTTGTTATGTTTTAGACAATCTAGGTCAAGTTATACCTCTAAGTTTAAATGTGCATCCTTTTTTTTATGTAATTTATGATTCTAAGAAGTCTCAAGCAGTTCTGGGTAGTGGTCTAAAGACTGACCTGGAATTGTGGCTCGGATCTCAGGACTGCACCCTTTGAACTAGAAAATTTGGGTCACAACAGCACTCAGGAAAGCTTATGAGCATGGTTGGAGGCCTTCAACCGTATGGAGGCCTTGTAATGCATGCAGTTGGGGGTTAATTTGTGTGAAAAGGAACCCCAACTCAGGGTTTTGTCACCTAGGGTTGCTCTTTGGCCCTTGATTGTCTTGTAGCTCTGAGGGATGAGGTGAGTTGTCAGGTTTTGCTCAGTTTACTGGCCCGACTTCCTTAAATAGGGCTTGCAGGTCAATTCATGTCATAGTAACTCTTTGTCTCATGTTTGCTCTGATATTTCAGTTAAATTGGGTAAATGTAGGAAGGGTGGTTATAGATTGGTATTAGAGATTCTAGTTTCAAACACTTGGACTAGATGGGTAGGATGTGTTTTTGATGCATGTGTGTCCATTTTTTATGTGCTCATTATGCATGCATTTTGATAGTCATTGTCGTCGTTGTGTCATCATGTAAACGGTGATGATGTTGATGTTGATATGATTCATATGTTTATTTTATTATATATACAGATTTCATGCTAATCCAGATTGATTATGTATATGAGATAACCTCCCATGAACTTCACTAAGATATGTTTGATTATGTTTATATTTAGTTTATCTAAAATGGTATGTTTGGAGGAAGGAGAGGATCAAAGATGACTAGTAGAATGGTCGACCACAGTTCACGTGATTCTCCCTATAGATCAGATAAATAACATGGCAGCAATGAGTACTCCACAGAAATAGAAGATACATTGCTAAGTTTGAAAGGAGAGATTATAAATTGTAAGGTGGATAATGATAGGATCATTCAGTCACAGGAAATACTTTCCAAACCATAGAAAAAGCAAGCGGAAGTTAATGCAATCATCCTTCAGAGCCTATCAGATTTGTAGAAACAAGGATAGCCACAAATCAATTAAGGACAAGAGGAAAGGACCAATGGAGCATATGGAAACATGTCTCAATTAGGATATAAGTTTGACATGGATGACATAGTAATAGATGGTAGGTTCTTGGATACACCTGACAGGAGGGGTTATGACTGTGGGTTCTATTCTAGTTTTGGTTTAGAGATACATCATTGTCATCACCACCACCATCCATATATGAGGAGTGAAAAGTAGTAATTGCCAGAGGAGTTCAAGAAATAACATCCTCCTAAATTTGGTGGATGCATGAAGAATTCATAAGATGCAAAATCTTGGTTTCTTGGGATGAATAAGTTTTTTATATTGCATGATTATTTAGAAAACATGAAAGCTTGGGTATTTACTTTCATTCTTAAAGTAAAAGAAAACATTTGGTGGGAAGATGTAAATAATGTCAGAGCGATTCGAAAAGAGGAGCTGAATTGAAGTGAGTTTGAGAGACATTTTTAGGAAGAAGTATTTATCTGAAAGATACTACGATGATAGGGAAAAATAGTTCTATGAGTTGAAGATGGGATCTATGACCGATGAGGAGTATATTAGCATATCCCCAGAGTTCTTCAGATATGTGCCTTATTTTAAGGAGGAGAAATAAAAGAACCCAAGATTCATTAGTAGATTGTTAGTATCATTCAAAGATAGAATTGAGTTTGATGAGCCTAGATTACTGGAGGAAGCTATCAAAAAGTTGAAGCATTGTTATGAGCAATCGAAGTGCAAGACTAAGTCTAAGCAGGATTGGAAAGGTAATGAAAAGAATAAAGGAAAGTAGGTGTTGTTGCAGCTACAACACCCTCCAAAGTTTTGGCTTACATCCAAATTTTGGAGCCTTCTTTGGTTTTTCCTTTGATGGTTGCGAAAATGTGAGCTGACCCCATGAGCTCTTATGAAGTCTTTTTCAACTTTTTCTTGTCTGACCAGTGGTTGTCTTTCGGCATGTTGATTGCTTTATCATGCTTGTGATCTTATTTTGGTGATTTCGAAGGTTGGTCTTTGTGTTTTTGAGTTTTCTTCATTATTTGAACATCTGTCATACTCACACACAAAGGTTTAATCACTATCACATAAATGTCATCATGGTCGTCTAAAGGTCTATCTCAAGTGTCGTGCTTGTCACTCTCAACTCTAAGACAGTCTCCCCGAGGGCATGTTTTGTCTTTTTTCTTTGTTTTCTATGTTGCCTTGTTTTCAAGTATTCTAAGTGTATGATTATAATGTCAACTTTTCAAAAATTCACTATCTTTCGACACTTAGCCATTTCCCTAAAAATCTACCTGACCAGACAACCCTCTTCCACCAAACCCTGACTGAGCTACACTATGCAGTATCAATTGTTAGTGACCCTACTTTTCTACCTGAAACTACTTAGTGCTTGGGACTATCCTCTAGGTCAGCTGCACTGTGCAATCCTAGAGGTGAGCATCATGTCTGCTTCTCGAAATTGCGTAGAAACTACTTCCATGTCTAGCTGAACTGCACATTTCTCAAGAAAATTCATCAACCCTCCTTCTTGCCTATTGAAAACTTGCATTTCTCTAGGACCTGGGTTTGCATTGCCCCAAAAACTACATAGACGTGCCCAGCTTCTGCTCTGCTTCCTTGCTCTGCACTGCCTCCAGAAATTGTGCAGATGTGTCTAGTATTTCCCCTGTTGCCTATCCTACACTATGCCCATAAATTGTGTAGCCATGCTCAAAAATCCCCTCTGCACCCCCAATCTGCTCTCCCTCTAGAAACTACCCCCTCAGGGTCCCACCTTGTAGCTAACACTGGTGACTTTTACTATGTAATTCTTCCTTCGAGTAATCACTGCACAGTTTCTCCCGACAGTGCAGGTTGTCTTTCCAGAATACCTCATTCGAGCGTGAGCTACACTCGATGTTGTATCACTGAGTTGTCATGCCTCCCTATCATCCAAAGCACAAGAACAATGCATCATGCTAGAATAGGGGGTTTTGGATTTGATTTCATCCCATCATGAGTGAATTGCATGAATAGGTACACTAGTAGATCATGGCGAGAAGATGAACAAGATGAAGAAGGAGTGCACGTGTTATAAGGCTTTCTTGCAATTGGATGGACATACCAAGCATATCAAGCAACAAGAAAAAGGAACACATCCATTGAACCATCAAGAAAGACCAAGACCATCGAAGACCCCGCAGCACTATGCCATGTGGAGGAGAAGACAAATCACACCAAGAGTACATCCATCACTCAGCAATGCAACAACTTGACATGGACACCACAATTATCCAGTAGTGTCATGTCGAGTGTGTCATTATCTATCTCCACCACATAACCATTATGGGCCATATATATTGTAATTGAATGTAATGTAAATTGAAATCCAATGGACACACACAAGAAGTCAAAGAGTCATGTCAACTGAAAATTCGTGGGAAGTTGAAGAATCATGAGGGTATTCCAAGGATCATAAGGGTTAGGTATCACCGTTGGCTATATATACCCCTCCCATTGTATGAAGAAGGGCTTTTCACCTTGGCTCCTCCCACATAGCATTGAGAGTTTGTAGTCTGTTCTTTGAGGAGCAAGGAGTGGCTCCAATGTCCCACTACTGGGACTACTGATGTATGGTGTACGGATGTGTCTTGGAAATTTTTCTTAATACTGAAGCCTATTAAGGCCAACACAGTTTCACACATGTTTTGTAGATGTTTTTAAGACTACACTTGAAACATTTGCAATGCATGTTTGCTTATCTTGTACTAAGATAGTTGAACTACTTTGGTTATTTTAGTACTTACATTGTTGAAGATTTGTTGTATTGGTTATCATTGTAGTCTCGTCCATGTGACTACTCCACAGGAGATTAGATAGACCATTCTTGTTTATTGGTTACAACAAACGTCACCTCTGTGTGGACTACTCTATTCGATGGTGCATTTGTTTTCCTCTGCACTTTGGTTTTAATGACTGTCGAATCCAATGTGGACTACTCCGCTAGATGCTGGATAGACCCTTGTTGGTTTGCATGTGTCTCTCCCTGGGTGGTACTAATACCTCTCATCTAGAGGCTCACTTTACTCTCTCCCTTTATAGTAAGAGAACCTAGACACAAGTTACATTATGCACTCACTAGGCATACTCACCTAGATTTTGAAGATACAAAAATACTACCCATGTGCTAAACAACAAGAGATAAGGAAAATCTCTAAGATAATGGCAACCAAACCATCATACTGGATGAAACTCCTACACCAAACGGTGTGAGGTCTAGTTGGGACTTCACATTTGAGAGATCCCCTTTGTTGGCCGATCTAGCACCCTCAACAAAATGATGCTAAAATGAGGTCCATATGACAGGCTACGCACGTAGAGTCTTGTTTGAATATCTTATTTGAAAATGGCTCTTCTTGACATCATAATCTTGGGATGTCTTTCTACAAATTTCGAATGTACCATCTCTTTGAAAGTCATCCATGACCTATCCAAGTTAAAGTTTAGTGGTGAGGGTGAACCATATTTTCATGTGTATGTGTGCCAAGTTATAAACATTTTCCTACACCACAAGATAGAGTATGAATATGTCTAGATTGTATTACTCATCCTCACATTCAAAGATCATGCTCAATGTTGGCGTTACACATTACCCTTTTCCTCTATCGATTTATTTGGTCAGCTTATTGAAATTATTATTAAAACGTTCGATGAGTATAGCCATCGAGATTTTTGTGAAAAAATCTACTGTTTAAGTATGGAGCTTGACAAATCCATTGAGGACTTTGCTAATCGCTTCCTTCATCTCTGTTACACAATTCCTAAACAATTGTGAACTTTAAACACTTGGTTCATAGTTCTCAATATGGTGAACCTCCTGAATTACCTTCTTCCCCAACTCTTGCGTATCATGAGGCACCTTATATTGTAGAGGAGGAGCCCAACACCTTGTTTGTTCCTTGTCCTCCTCCCTTCCCGTCCAGTCATGGGTGCCCCCTTGTGGTGATTTTAAAGTTTAGAAATCTACGCAGTAGGTCCCCAACCCATCTTCTCATTTGTCTCTCGCTTCTATGGAGGATGTTCCAGAATGGCTTAGGAAGCCTATAAGGAAGACTCACTCCTCCATTCTGCAAGAGCATGTCATCATTCATAACTCAAGTATTGAATCTAATCTATATCTATTCCATCCTCCATCATCTACAAGCCATGAGTCCTTGTACCATGGCTCGCTTGATCAATCCACTTCACTAGCCAGTTCTTCACATTCTCTTGATTCTCCAGCTATTGACTCAAATTACAATCAGGCACAAGGTAGTCACATTACAAAGGTGGAGAAGCAAAAATGTGAGGACATTATCAATCTTCCCTCTTTCTTTCAAAAGTGTGTGCATCAAAACAAACAGCTTCAATTCTCAAATGATTCTCAATCTGCCAATCTCGTTGGAACATCTTGTATAATTAATTATTTCGATCAACCCCCGGTCTTGGAAAATCATCACTCCCATACTTCCATATTTAGTCACGAACGCCCAAGCACATCATGTGATTTTCCATTTTCTAACGAAGTCTCTAACTCAAATCTAGAATGTGCTCTGGTCAAAGAAGACGTTCATATCAAAACTTCCTCTTCACCTCATTTGCTCTTATTTCCTACAATTCACAACGCATCGACATGCGTCAGAGATACTCCACATTCTCTTGTCTCTTCATCCAATGAATTATCTCCCCAATTGACATAAGGCATTTAGGTTGTCCATGATGAAGTTGAAAATAGTCTAATCACAGAGCATATTTCCCATTCCCCGTCATTTCTTCTCTTGCATGAAGACAACTCTTCAATTTATCTTGTTGAAGCTGAAAAATTTGGTGCAACCTGTGATAGATATGGTTTCCATCTTGAGAGAAGTTTTGAAATCATCAATAATAGACATCCCCAAGCCATGCATGATCTGCTTCATGCTTAAAAATGTGATTCTATAATTCTAAAAAGTTTCAGGATGTTCCAAGGAGTTGAGGCACTTCAATGTCCATTGATGGTTATGTTAGGACTTTGCGACTCTGGTAAGCCCCTTGAACCAAATCAAATCTAGTTTCTCACACACAATCCATCTATATGCACGGTCTCAGTCGATCTGGATTCTCTTGTAAACAACATTTGGTATTCTTGGTGTGATCTTTTAAATTTTCAAATTTTCACTCATGACTAAATCCACGAATTTGTTACAGCACAATTGTCTTCATGCACATCTCTTACATCAAACTCGGGGGACTATCCATCTCTCATGAAGTCATGGAATTGTGAAGTTGATTCATCTCAAAGACTCTCTTTACCTACAATCATACTTATCAATTTTCCCTCTTCATGATTAGCTCCTCGACCTTCTTGCAAACCTTGCACTCTGAATTTGTATGTCATATCTAGCTCATGACGAACTTGATTCAATTGTGCAGAGCATTCTCAAGATTTTTCAAATTGAAAACTGGGAATCTGACATCTCAACCAACTCATCTAATCATTTATCTATCTTGGGTGACTATCATTCAACTTATCTTTTTCCCATCAGCACATCGATGATAGTTGCTTCGCACTCTTTGATCTTCATTGTTTAACATCACTCCCTTCATATTTTCATGAAGAAAATGAGGCACTTCAGCCTGTGTTGATGGTTATGATAGGTCCTCATTATCCTCGCATGACTATTGAGAATGATCATATTTATTTTTCCTTTTGAGATTCCCATCGTTATCCCATCAATCAAATCAAGAATTCATCCTCTCAATGATCACGAGGATTTCAAGAAAACCATTATGAATTTTACGATCCAATCATTGAATGGTTGGAACAATCTTACTTGGCAAGTTTTGTTGCAAGTAACAAGCTTCAATCCTTCCTCGGACTTGTTGAGAAGCTCAATGTAGAAGAGGACACACCCACAAGAAGTTTTCGAGGTTTGTTTAGAAAGGATATCCATAAAAAAGGTAAGCAGGTGTACTAGGTGGTTGTGACACATCTTTCTACCCACAATAAATACTTTCCTTTCCATGTGCATCTTGTTCAAGTCTTTGTATTTTCTGTTGCACACTACTTTTTATCTATTTCAATCATTTTTATCTTTGTGGATACAGGTCACGAGCGACTATGGTGGCTTCACTAGAAGTTTCATTTCACATAGCCCTGACCGTTTAGCTATTAAGATCTAAGTATGATTAGTTTCATCTCAATTTTCCCTTCCTTGCATTCATCTTGCACTCATAGTCCGTCATGGTTTTCTTATCCTAGTTTTACATCTTGTTTTCCTTAGTCATTTTATTTTCTTGTCTTTGGGTTTCGATTCCTTTTTGTGTATGAATTTTCTCTCGTCTTGCTTTTTCTTTCATGTTGAGTTGTTCGTTTATGTGAATTATGCAAAGAAGTGTTGTGCCTCGACCTGTGTTTTGACTTCTGAATGGGTATGTGGCTGAAGTTCAAAGAGCCTTGTGACATTGCAGTGCTTGTCCAGTCCTTTGTCCGTCTTCTTTGTGCTTGGTTGTAACTTTTGGCCAATGAAGTATTGACAAAAAATACAATTTGTCCGTAATAAATTTTTTGGTCAAACCATGAACCTGTTTCCAGTGTGAGAAACCTCATGCATATACTCAGTTTTCTACTTTGTGTGTTCAATCTTATCCAACTAGTAGAAATAGAGAAGGGGAAAATCTAAATGAGAAAACTTGAATCAGAGGTATTTACATTCTTATTTGAAGGAAAAACCTCTTTTTCTCTCAATAATTTGGGATCCCTCTTCCACCCAAAAAATAAATAAGTTCCTATGCACAGTCCTCTTTCAAAAATAACAAACACGAAAGAAGAGAAAGGCTTCATGCGCAAAAAGGTGAAGCAAGCAACTCCACTAGGGTATTATCTAGGTTCACTTGTAGTTGAGCAATGTTTGTGTTCCTACCTGACTCTGTCAGGGTACTGTTTAGGTCTACTGGTACCAGAGCAATACCAGAGATGAAAACTATACTCTAAAAATATTAATCTTGCAAGCTGAATTTAGCCTTCTCGGTTTGAAACAATGTGATCTAATTGAATTTTGTGTTTTGTTCAACTGAGTCGTTACAAGGTGAATCATGTCTATTTGAGGGGTAAGTGGGGAAGCCAAAGTGATCTACACAATGAATCAATACTCCCTAAAAGGCCAAGGCTCTACGCTAAAAATGAACCAAAATAGAGAAGTTGGTATTTAACCAATGTGTTGCCAAGTGTTGTAACGGCTACAACACCCTCCAAAATGTTTGCTTGCATCCAAATTTCAAAGCCTTCCTTGGTTTTTCCTTTGATGGTTGAAAACACTCGAGCTCACCCCATGAGCTCTTGTGAAGTCTTTTTCAACTTTTGCTTGTCTAACCAACGGTCGTCTTTCAACATGTTGATTGCCTTGCATTGCTTGTGATCTTATTCTACCGACTTTGAAGGTTTGTTTTTGTTTCTTTAGGTTGTCTTCGCTATGTGAACATCCATCGTACTCAACACAAAGTTGTAATAATTGTCTTGCAAGTGTCATCACAGTTGTCTAAATGTCTATCTCAAGTGTCACACTTGTCGCTCTCAGCTCTAAGACAGTCTCATTGAGGGTGTGTTTTTTCTTGTTGTCCTCGTGATCTATGTTGTCTCATCATCAAGTATGCTGAGTGTATGATTACAATGTTAGGTCTCCATGATTTCACTTACTTTGTACACTTAACCATTTTCATGAACATTTTCCCGACCAAACAACCCTCTTACACCAGACCCTGACTGAGCTACACTACACAGTCTCAACCCTTAGTCGCCCTGCTCTGTTCCCCCGAATTGTGCACTGATTGAGGTTTTCCTCTAGATCAATTGCACTATGCAATATCTAAGGTGAGAAACCTATCTACCTCCGAGAATTATGCAGAAAATGCCTCCATGTCCAATTGAACTGCGCATTTCTCAAGCACAATCATCAACCCTCCTTCTTTCCTACCAGAAA